>JAQFYZ010001039.1:0-28483 GCA_034695085.1 Cylindroiulus punctatus
ATGTCTAACATTTGTAAGGATTCTGGAATTGGAGGAATTGAGGATATTTAAGCAGGGCTCTTTATTTATTAATATTACAACAACGATGCAATGTTGTTACAACGAAAAACGATGTCATCTTATTGGAAATAACCCATAAATTTCAGTTTCGATGTCTAACATTTGTAAGGATTCTGGAATTGGAGGAATTGAGGATATTTAAGCAGGGCTCTTTATTTATTAATATTAGAACAACGATGCAATGTTGTTACAACAAAAAACGGTGTCATCTTATTGGAAATAACCCATAAATTTCAGTTTGGATGTCTAACATTTGTAAGGCATTCTGGAATTGGAGGAATTGAGGATATTTAAGCTGGACTCTTTATTTATTAATATTAGAACAACGATGCAATGTTGTTACAACGAAAAACGGTGTCATCTTGTTGGAAATAACCCATAAATTTTAGTTTCGATGTCTAATACATGTATTTGTAAGGAATTCTGGAATTGGAGGAATTGAGGATATTTAAGCTGGACTCTTTATTTATTAATATTAGAACAACGATGCAATGTTGTTACAACGAAAAACGGTGTCATCTTGTTGGAAATAACCCATAAATTTTAGTTTCGATGTCTAATACATGTATTTGTAAGGAATTCTGGAATTGGAGGAATTGAGAATATTTAAGCAGGGCTCTTTATTTATTAACATTAGAACAACGATGCTATGTTGTTACAACGAAAAACGATGTCATCTTATTGGAAATAACCCATAAATTTCAGTTTGGATGTCTAACATTTGTAAGGAATTCTGGAATTGGAGGAATTGAGGATATTTAAGCAGGGCTCTTATAATAGACACTGTAATTTAACCCCGTGTATATTAACACCCTTTCTTACTTAATATTTCGTGTTGGTCCCGCCTAGAATCCATGATAAATGTAATACGTGTATGCATAAAAAGTGGCTTCTAAATGCATTTCATGTATCAACAATATTAGTGGTGCTTAAAGAAGCTGTCAGCGTTACTCTGAACCATGTTCTGCAGCGTGAAGACCTTGGCAAGTCAACCGAAGGCATTTAAAGAAATTATGAAACAGTCGTTTACCGGTAAATGTGTGAATATACAAACAATAATGTGCAACTCATTTTCAATGGCTGGGCCGTTGCCCCTCCGAGGGGGGTTTCCGCTGCCCAAAGTGGCCCAATTTATCGCCCATTCGGTCACCCACACTGCACGCATTCAAAACGATCGTTTAGCGTTGTTTCTGGTAGGGGACCAGCCCCCCACCCCCCGGTGCAACCCCGATTACGTTTGAGAAAAATGCATTGTTCGCGTCCGGCGCGCCCGTCCATCACGTCCCCGCCTAATGGGGGCCAATCAGCGATCGGATTTGGGCGATCAGTCCGCGGAAATTGGCCCTAGGCAGCAATCCGGCACCCTGAGGGTTTTTTAGCATGGAAGCGAATGCATTTTTTGCACGCGGAAAAGCGCCGCAAAATGGCGGCCGAGGGGGGTGGGCCTGGGGTTCGAACCCGAAGACAATAGGGGTGAAATGTGCGCGTCAGGGGGTGAGAATCAAAAACGTGGTTTTGAGGGGGACGCTCGTGGCCCCCTCCCAAAATTAGCGCCGTTTGGGCAAAAGCTTCGGGGTGGGGTCAAGAGTCTCACGCGCGAATAAATGGCCAAAATTTGCGGTAAAAAACATGCCAACAATAATTGCTTTCTATCATATTTTTCGACATCGTTTTCGACAATGGGTCTTGAAGGGCGAGCGAAAATAAGAAGAAAAATAGTCTCCATCACATATCAAGAATCGAAAATCAAAAATGAAAAAAAATGAAAATCATCAAAAAATTTGTAAGAAATCTGTCAGCTCTAGGAGAGGCCGCTCCGTCTCTTTTTTGCAGGAATTTCGTCTTAAATGCCACTAATTTGAGTGGAAAATGTCGGTTGGCACTCCAGCACCCCCTTTGATGCGTTTTCGATGAAGTGGTGACGAAGACAGACGCCAGGTGGCGGCCTCAGCGAATAGCGGTAGGGCTTTTAAGCATGGAAAAAAAAAACCGTATAAACAGTTTAAAAATGCGTAAAATCGCTTAAAATGCTGGAAACGCTTAACTGAATAGTTGATACTTTCGAAAATGAGCGAAATGTGGCGTTTATTGCCGAGCAGATGCACGTATACTGTACAAAGAAGTTTGGGTGTGTTTGAGTAAAGTCAAGGGGCCTCAAGTGGTTTGGGTTTGAGTGCCCATTGATTGCAAGAAAATATAAACGAAACGTGTCGTTAAAAACATTAGTCGCTGAAGGCATATGGGCCATGAAAATTGGGTCGTTGAAGTCCTTGATAAGTCATTGACTGTTTGTTATATTGACCGTTCCTTAAGAAGTGTAAAATTGAAAGTTTGGCCACAGACACTTTATAGAAATGTAATTGTTTGTACTGTAATTGTAAGACTGAATTTTTGGAAAAGAAACTTCTTGGGAACGCCAGCAGAACTGAATGAAAGTTATTTTAATAAAGTCATCAAAACGTGATTGAAATCCAAGCTGCAACTAATTGATTGAAAGTTAGGTGATCTAAATGCTTGAAAAGTGAAAATTTTGTCGAAGATTTTTAAAGTTGATAAACTGCATTATGTATATACAGTAATTACATGCGCACGTTTTTTATTATTGTAATTATCGTATTAGTATTATTACTTTTATTATTATCATTATCATTATACACGTAATTTTCAACACGATAACCAATCCAGCTGAATTGTTCTCATGCAATATAAAACAATGCCTGAAACTGGCCAGTTCTATAGCAGTTTCCCTATGAAATCTCTTGAAGCTTATCATCACCTTCGTAAGCTTCGTGCAAATTTACGGAATAAAAAAGGAGTTATAAAAGTATTAGGCCTAGGGGTCTTTAACAAAAAAATGACTTAAAATGTTAGAGGGGAGGGCGTCGTTGGTTACCTGGTTAGGAATTAATGCCAGCACGCGCCATCTATTCATAATTTATGCAAAATGCAATAATTCCAGCCGAAGTTGTAATTCTTGTTGTTGTTGTTGTTGTTTGGGGGGATAGGGAACCGGATGGAATGCAAATGGGTTGAGTAAAAAGCTAACAGGGGTCGCTAGGAACGAGGAATGTACCAAACGTATCAATGGCGGTTTTTTTTTCGTGCAGGGATAAAAACACATACAGTACATATAAACATGTATTTTTAAACTTATAAAATTATTATTTGCAAAAACTATATCAAACGTACTAATTAAGAAATTAATTTAATACAATTGTTGCAAGGAACTGTATATGAATTGTGTACAAGGTTAATGCTTAATTAATTTCATTTGATGATTAGGAATACTTACTAAACTTATCTTCAAAAATTCGTATACGAACGTACCATCCGAATGTGTATGGGGATGGGGTTTACAAATCCTCGTAAATGTAGTGACGTCATTTCAGGATGCATCTTAAATATTTCGTTGTAACTCGTTCACATTTCGCCTATTTTTGGCTTCAAATCGTGATTTATCTCAATGACATCAAACGAAAAAACCGCTCGCTTTGATCGCAATTTCCCTTTGATGACTTTTATTAGTTTGTTCCATCAATCGTCGAGTACGTTAGATTTCTGCTTAATTTCAACCATTTCAATATGGCCGCAGCAGTACCGAAATTCCCAGGCTTCTTAGCGCGTTAATTTTCGAGCGATTTGAGAATCAATACCAGAAAGTTAAATTGCATGGCATAAATTGTTGAAACGGTGACTTTGAAAATGCAGGTTATCGAAAAGTTACGCAACCCATGCAGGTACTTCGGATTTGCCATGGGTTGCGTGACTTTTCGATCACCCTGTATTATTGCATCACAAAATTGCGATTTTCAGACTGAAGTGTCATAATTCGTCATCATGATTTTCAACCTCACCTGACCGAAATTAGATCCGAAATAATGGATTCTAGATTTCAGTTCACCCCTCACCATTCCAAAAAGTGATATAATACTTAAACGTTCTACAACAACTTTATAAGATTCACGCACCATTAGTCCAAGCTTATAAATTATTTGACGATTACTTGGTAATGATTTACGATAGTTTAGGATAGTTATGGTGGTTAGGCGGAACCGTTAATGAAATCTTAGAAATTAGCTAATTATCTTTTAATTGACATTGACGATGAGTCATGCACTCGCATGCCGCAGCGCCCCCTTCAGTCGGCCGCCGCCAATAAACACTCGTAATTAGTGATTGGAAACAGAACCCCTGGCTAATTAGGCCTCTTTTCCCGATTGATAATTAACATTGACGCCAAAATGGCACCGAAATGGACACTTCTGATTGGTCGGCCACGAATCCTGCGACTGGCAGCAGCAACTGAGAATAAATATTTATGACATGTGGCTGCACCGACCATGAAATCGCATTAAAAATAATCAAAATTAATCAGATCTAGAGCGTTCCTGGAATCGAGAGATAAATAACAGAGTTGAAAATAATGCGCTTGGAAACCATGCACGTAAGCTTACAGCGTTTTTTACATGGGTGGTCCAAAAGTATGCATGAATACAGTGTATACGACCAGCCCTATATGGAACTTATAGGATGCTCCGTATGGTATCCTTGAAATAAATTTTTAATAGAAATTGCTTATCCTCTTAGCTTCTTTGGAGCTTACTGTATATCATTTTTTCTGTAAGAATTTTTGTGCAATGGGAATAATTTGCCTTCCTGTAAGAATTTTTCTATTAAGTTTTTATCAACATTTATTTCTAAAGATCTTGGGTTGGAACTTTTCTGTTTGTCCCTAACTGTATACTGTATACACTGTAAATATGCAGCAAGAATCGTTCTGTAAGAATTCTGTGAGAATCTTTGCATGAGGTTTTTCTATGGTGACTTTGTTTTGTAAGGAACATGCATAGGAAATTCTATTGTTTTCTGCTTATGAAGTTATACTAGTATAAGCTGTAGGGATTTTTACAAGTGATTTCTGCTAAATTTTCCTGACACAAATCAAGTGTTAATGCGCTAATTCCTCATACTCAGTTCATCAAAAAAGGTCTCGCTACTTAGGGTATAAAAGGTCGACCATAGGTCAACCCTTTTCACACCTAATTAAATTATTCGGCGAAAAATAATATTAAAGTTAACGATCGACCACCAACGATATGCTGACGTCATTGTGTTTATTTTCTTTTCCTGTAGAAAACTTCTTCCGGATCTTGCCCACCATGCATGCACCCAGCGAACTGGAACGTTCCTTAATTCATTGCTAATCTCAGCGATAATCCAGCGAGCAAGGAGAGGATTCTGGGAAAGGTAAGCCATGTTTATATACACAGAAAACTTCGAAAAGATGACTCAAAAATGGTTGACTCAGAGAAGAAAAAAAACCAGTTGCCTCAGGCAACGACCCACGGCCCAAAACTCGAAAATTTCGTCGAATATGTACGTTGTGACGCCACTTCCGCCCTCAGGAAATGGGCTGGTCGCCATTAGGTGTTGATAAACATTGCGACATTTTCTTATCAATCACGATATCCTCCTACGTGTTGTATCTTAATGTCTGAATTTAGATGGATTAGTATACGTACTTATGGCCGCCATTTTGAATGAGCGAATTGCTTGAAGTATTTGATGTTTTTAAGCACAACAAATGTTAAAAAAAAAACTCAAATCAGTATGTTGTTGAGCAATGGGAATAGATAATCTCATTCATGACATGTTTTAACATAATTTCAACTGTATAGCATTACAACATCGAAATGCAGTAACTTTACTGTTGAGATTAATGCATGGTGTTAAAAAAACATGCAAATTTAAAATTGGCTAAGTCTTGGACATGTTTCAGTTATAACTACGAATCTGTTGTGAGGGTGATCTGAAAGCTCTGGGGCAGTTGGGGGGGAGGGGGGTGATCTGAATACATAAGTCTATTCTATATTTGTCCGTTATTCTTATTCTATTTTCTCTTATTATGTAGTTTGTTATTTTGTTCTTTTCCCCATATTCTTTTCACATACATCTTATAAGTGAAACCATGCTATATTTGTGACAGTAATATGCAGTATGTATTTTAGACACGCATGGTGTGGTGGTTTGGAAAAAACAAGCCATAAACGTGTCATTTCTACGTAAGGGCTTGCAAGAATACACAGTGCGTGAAAAGTGCATTCACGACAAATTCATTTTTGAACGTGGGCTGGCTGCATGCACATATTTTCAGAAATGCAGATTTTTCCATTCTTTCTCATTTCTTTATCTATATTTGTCGCAGTGACAAATCTCTTTTCTCCTTATTTATTTAGTCGTTTGTCCACTTTGGTCTCTTATCGCCGAATTTCGGCTGACATTTCGCGTTTTTTTGTTTCAAATTTTCCTATCTTTTCGAGGAGGTGAAACGACGAGTTTTTCCACTCGAAATTTGTCATTTTTACGACCTGGGTCGTGGCTCCACTCCGCCACAGTGACAGGTGCGTCCGTGCATGGCATTCCAGGCCTGAGCGACTTATGTGACCCATCAGTGACCCACCACTGACCATCGGTCACACCTGGCCAGGGCGTCCGAAAACGATACCCTCTGTTTTTGGAAAGTGAAGGTCGACGGAAAGTGAGAACATAAATATTTAGACAGTCTGAGTTTGTCACTCATGTCGTTAATGTCATTGATGTCATACACACATGTGAAAAAAAGCAACGAGAATTTCAAGTTGAGATGAAGCAAACGCAAAAAATTGTATTGTAAAATGTTTCATTCAGAAATTTATTTTCAAAATCGATGTCCATTCAGCTATGAATTCATCGAGTACATTTGACCCAAGTTAATGTACGCCATTTAAAATACTATTTTACATTTACTTTAAAAACGAATTTTTTTTTAAAACTAATCCGGGTGGAAAAAGTTAATAGGACCATGTATGGAATCATATATGACTGGGACATGTATGGTTATATCAGAAATTGGACATGTATGGGACCTATGTACATGGTCATACATGTTCATGTATGGGGACTATATAACCATACATGTTCATGTATGGGGACTATATGACCATACATGTTTATGTATTGGACCTACATTATATGGCCAAAATTGGATATACATCTACATGACCATACATGGCGCATACATGGGCATATATGACATATAATGTATAATCCCATACATGGCCCTATTACATTTTTCCACCTGGGAACTGTTATCCCTGTAATTCCCCATATTGGACACAATTAGTTACATGTAATTGTAAGGAATAACCCCACACCACATGACATCACAGGACTTTGGGGTATAATACATGTACATGGCAATAATAGAATTTCAAGTGCTTGGAAATGTCGAACTTTACTTGGCTTTTTTTTGCTTGTAATTGTTTTTATTTCAAATACTGTACCTCTATGAGCAAATTTTTAACTTAATGAAATATTTCTTAGACAAAGTTGCATTTTAGTAGACAATGCCATAAAATACATGCAAACAATGTTGAAAAGTAATGGATAACACAATGCTATCAAAACCTTATGCGTCACCCTGTATCTCATTGGGGTGGCCGTTTTGCTCCCCTTGACCCCTGTCCACGTCGCGTGTCCACACTGCGTAACAAGACGCCTCCTAGCATATGCTCAGCGTTTTTATCACAATAACAAATAATATAATAAAGCAGTAAATAAAGAGGGAAACTTTTTCTGAAAAAAAAAAATAAATAAAAAACGACACAGGGAGAGGAAAAACTCGTCTGAAGGAACTTGAAATTTTCATTCAAGAAATTAATGCCGAGCTGGAAAAAAAAAATGTTGCTAACAATAAAGCCAAGAATGTCGTTTTCGTCCACTTCGCTTTTTACGAGTGTCCAGTCAGTCAGTCGCATTCTTGAGCAGTCGAGAGAATGGTTTTAGCACGACTTATTTGACACCGTGCCATAAACCTCTTCTTTTTTAATATCCATGTCCAGGCTTGTTGGCCAACATCGCGAATTCTCCAAATAGTTGCTCGCATGCAACTTGTGCACCAATTAACCGAATTGATGCGAAGGCTTTAGTTGGCTGGAAAAGGTGTGGGACGCACCTCGAACACCCCCGGGGTTTATTAGAGATCTGGAGAGATGTTGTAGTCACGAGTTGATCACCGTTGACATAAACCCCGCGCTTGTTGGACACTCACCACATAGTGGTCTAGACCCGGGGTTTATTAGAGACACGAATGAGGTCAATTAAATGGTGGTCATGCTGCAAACTGGACGCTTGACCACAGCGCCATCTTCGCTGGGCGTCGTCCCCGAATGACCCCCTGGTGGTGGGGGTGAGCAGGTGCTCGTTCGATAGGTACACCCTAATCCCTCTGCCCCCTCTTAATTTTTATAAGATTTTTTTTCCCTCGAATTTCTGCCGATATATTCGGCCATTGAAATGCGTGGACAGTGTTTTCGAAAAGCCGAAAAACGCTGCAAAGCGGAAGTGGTCATTTGCATAATAAAGCCATTTCCCCCTCCCCCCGAATAATGATTTCCGATTTTGCACCCGCCCCCGTCGGAATTCAACCCCAGAAAATAGCCATAAATATATTTTACTTAATTTTCCCCCTCGCTAATGGGCGTTCCTTGATTTACGAACTGTTTCGATGACGTCACGCGTGTTCGGAATTCGTAATGGACGCGTGGCCGGCCAGCGGTCAACATGAGGTCCGGACGTGTTTTTTTCCACGTTTATCACACGATTTATTTCAAACCAGATTTTCGAATATGTTCTAATACAAAATTCCTACCGTAATTGGCGATGGTTTACTGCACAGATGTCCTCATATTCATGTTACCTGACTTGAGTATATTAGGTATGCACTGTATGTGTAGGACTTCCATTTGGGTAGATTGACGCGGACTTACACCATTATTTTAATCTGATACATCCTCCAACAAGTGTACAGACTATATTGATCAGGTGAAATTTACCATTGGGAGCGTACATAAATTACATCACCAGCTAAGGGGGGGGGGGGATATCCTTGGTGTTTACTGTAATCAGGAAACATTCAGTTTCAGATTATTAGGCAAAGTAGGCACATTATCAGCAAAATTTTGTGTCAACTAACTTGTAATTTATTTCTTTAGAATTATCAGGTTCCATCAAATGCAGATGCAAATAAGGCTCTAGTGATTACTGATGTCAATGAATGGCTGCATCCCACATGGGAAAATTATGAATAAAGTTATTTTGACGTAATTTTTAGGGGTAGGGGTAGCTGTGTGCACCAGTGGTTTTGCTAGCTACCCTGTGACACTGTATAATGTATTAGATTGAAACTGCGATTATCTTAGGACCCAGTAGAATAAAAGCAAATAAGTAAAATAAAACATAAGAGAAGACAATTATTTGACATTAAAATTCTGAAATTCCCAAATTATTTCTTGTCGATATAATTAAGAACCCAGCAGCTCAGAGTCCTACATGCTGTTAAGAATGAAGAGTGTGATGATTTGATGAATCTGAGGTAAAGATGTGTGGAGTCGAGGTTTTCATGTCATGAGACAGGGATATACAGTACTTTGTTAAAACTTAAAACCTCAACTCGTCGCAGCTATCCCACAGATGCATCAACTCTTCACACTCCTAATTTGTTTGTGAAATGGGGTCCAGTTCCTCCTAGAAATTGCTTTATTTTGAGGCGAGGTCTGTAGGTCTGTTATCACTCGGAGCGCCTCTTTCATTTATTGCTATTGAAATTGTCGTTGGCTCTATCTGCAAATCCAATGAGTTTAATCATTAATTTTCATCTGATAATTGCTCGTCACCATCCCCGAGATAAAGCCAATCCTAATTTCGATCAAACTCTGGTGGTCCCTTCCCCCTGTCAACTCCCCTGGACCGGCCTAGCATGCACGGCCAACTCCATATTCGAGCCAAAATGCAGATGATTTTCACCCATTTTATGGCGATTTTTATGCAGTTTCACCCCCTGGGGCCATCCGAAGGTCGTAGCAAAAAATCCCTGCGTTTTCACTCTTAATGATCTCGATGCTGACCGCAGGTGGTTGCTTCGGCGCGTGCTTATGACGTCACAGCGGACATTCCCATCACGAGCAACTGTGGGTTTTTTGTCGCTTTTTTGCATTTTTGGATTTTTCTTCATCGAGTAGCGAACATCATTGCATTTAAATGACACTTCATAAAGCCGGAATAGAACATGCATGTGAAGAGTTCAGCGAGCGCTTAATTTAACAACAGAAATAGTGACAAAAATGTTTTATCAAAATACAAGCATAAATGATGGATTTTTATCACATGAAAGCACATTTCCAAAAGAAAAACGCCGACATACAAATGGAGTTCAAATCCAAAGTTTCGTAAAACAGCGATGATGGCTATCATTTGGTCACTCCCCCCTAATTTTCGTCATCATTTCTCATCATTTCCAATCCTTCAACCCTTTCATTCCTTTTACTTATGGAATAAACTCATTATTATTATTATTATTATTATTATTTGACCGCCCCCTGTTTCATAAGGTGATGACGTAATACTTAAAGCCTCAACGTTGCACATGCGCCGTTTCCATGGCAGCAAAGAGCGTAACCATGGCAGCGAATTACGTAACCATGATAGCGAATAACGTAACCATGGCAGCGAAGAACGTAACCATGGCAGCGAATAACGTAACCATGGCAGCGAAGAGCGTAACCATGGCAGCCCTGGATGGTGGCGTTCGTCCAGAAATGCTAGTAGAACGTTACCATGGCAACCGTGAATCGCACGTTCCATTTGAGTTCAAATCCGAACAATGGTGCAGCATAAAGTTACAAATTTGCTCCCAAAAAAAGCAAACCAAAAAAGTGATTTTTTTTGTTGATATTTAAATCATCTGCCGGTTTGGCATCAGCGTCTTTGGAGGCAGCCTGTTTCTAATTATAGGGCGTCCTTAATTTCATTAAGCCTAAGCGTGCGTCATTAATACTTGTCATTGTTAGATACACAAAACACACGCTTTTGCAGATGTTTTACCTTATTTGCCACGTCGCTGCACTTTTTTCTATTTTATTGAACCCTGGCGGTGTTTTTTTGGGGGGGCTTCTTTCCGTTTTGGTTTTGGGCAAAAAATCATTGAAATTCGTCGATTTCATCTGCTCGCGGGGCGCAAAGGGTGCTTCCCCGCCCCCCCCCCCCTGGCACCTGCCCCCAGACGGGTGACCCTTGACCCCTCCTAATTTCAATATTTGGTCAGCGGACGTTTATTACTTGTTATAAATCCAGGGCGATGGCGTTGGGTGGTTTGGGGGGCACCGCAGGTGGGTCACGTGGGGCCAAAGTTATAAAATGGCCAAAAATGGCGACTTTGCGAGGGGAGGCTATGACCCCGTAATTGAACCCCTTGTTAAACAGAATGTACCTCGTGTTCTAATTAGTCGTAAATTTGCACTAAAAAGCCATTTCGTTCGATCGGTTTCGAAAAGGAACGATTTCAAAATGGCCGCTGGGCGCAAAGGCCCATTAACATCTAATGGGACCCCTGGCCCCCTTATATGGACTCTGATGGCTAATGGACCCCTCGACCACGCGACCACATTGGGTCCCTACCGACCTTCTCACTTTTCTGGCCTAACCTGGCAGCCTATGGGGGTTGGCGGATCGTCCCAACCGCCATAAATCGCTCGGATTTTTGGCTTGTTTGTTTATTTATTTTTCGGACTTTGGCGACCCTCGCTGACCATTAGGCGATCGTTATCTCGACGGTGGCGCCACCGCGTCTCACGTACGCTATGGTCACTCGAGACGTTGAGAGATGACCAATTAACGGCCGGGCTCATTTTCAGACGCGAAAAATGCGGCTGGCCTCCAGGGGGAGACTATACTCGCCAGCGACAATTAACTCGCGAAAGTTATAAATGCGGTGATGAAGAAGTGGAGAAGCTGCATTCGTGGTGCGGGTTTTGGTAACGCTTCAATCGTGCAAGGCTACTTGGTATAAAACGGTTTTTAGGGACGACTGCGGTGTCACCCTGTACACGATGCGGGCAGACTTAGGTGCAATGAAATGAAACTCATCTAAACCAAGGAATGCGATGCGCGTATGCATCAGTTGTGAAAGTTTCCGTAAAATCTGTCTTTCTTACCATGCATGTAGAATTTTTCATCCAATGTTGCCGTCGACGATTCTTAAAGTCGTGAATTCCCTTCATTAAGGCCCATCGAAAGTGCGTTGTGACTTTGGGGACACCCTGCACAAAATTGGGAACCGCAATTTCTCCTTTCCTGATCAACATATTTTTTTTGTAAACATTAAGAGGGACTTGCGTTTTATTGGATGTGCTCTTGACAATGTGTGGAAATGCGTATGATATTAATAAAAACGATAATTCTATGTTTAACTTTTTATTTAACTTTATGAGCGATAGAGTGCAGCACCTACCGTCTGAATAGGTATATAAGAGATCTAGAATTTGGAAAAATGCTAAAAGCGAAATGTCTTTTAATTTGATATTGCCCAGGAACTTGCTATCAAAATAAACTTTGAATTAAAATATTTAGTTTCAATTGAAATTATCCTATCTGTCCAAAATTATAACAATTTAGTTGCAAAAAATCACTTTCAATGGGCCTTAATAAAAAATAGTCGAAATTGCACAAGCGCGAATATGAGCACGTGCAATTATGTTTTTTATCATCTTTATTTCATTTTTTTTATAAATAAACGAAATAGTTCACGACTTTATGAATAGTCGAAGGCAAAAGTGGATGCAAAACTGTATGCATGATAATTGTGAATTTACCGTTTGTATTAATTTGTTAAATCCTGGCTTTTTTCATGGTGGGCATACGCAAATCAAGACAAGCAATTCAAGTAGACATAGAGCGTAGACATGCACGATTTAAAATAACTCTTGGATTAAATGGATTTAAAGGCTGCATATAAACTGACATCATTTGTCAGTCTATTTTTCCACTCCACCCTCAGCAACTCCATGAGTGCTGTAGTGCGTTGTTGAGATTATCGTTGCTCAATTTGGCATTACATGCACACGTACAATGTATTGTCATTTTTTGTCATTTCATTTACATCCCCTGATATTTGCATGGCTAAGCCCGTCGTTTTTCGGATTACCTTTTTTGATCTAATTCTCCAGCCTTGATTGTATACTGGTGGCCGCCATTTTTTCCTCGCTACATTGTTATCATTTCGAGTGTCGACCTCTGACCTCCGGCCGCACGTGACTACCTGTCCCTCCCCCACCCCGTCGGCACCCTCACCTCCCGTCAAAGAACTTCCGGTCGCCCCCACCCCCGCAAGTGGGCCTTAATCGCGCCGCCATGTTGCGCAACGCCGCCGCCATCTTTAATCCGTCGCTAATCCGTCTTAATCCCTTAATTCGCTTCATTGTTGGGGGGCGGGCAACGAGAGGGGCTTATTGGAGAGGGGTTATTCGGCCCCGGCCACGAGGGGCGCCTTACCTGTGCCAGGGGGGGGGGGGGGGGGAGGGGGCGCCCCCGGAAGTAAACAATCGTTCTTTTTTTGTTTGTCTGTTGACTCCCACGAGCGGCGGTGCGGGTCAAATGGCGGCGTCGATTAAAAGAAAATATTAGGAGGATATTAAGAGGGGGTGAGGGGGGCAAACAACGGGCGAGCTTCCCTATTCTGCCGCTGCGCAGTGGAGGCGCTGTGACTCGATGTTGGAAATTATACTCGACGATCCCTGGTTGTGCATGGTATCATTTCTGAACACATTGCATTTGAGTCAATCTTCGCCGTGTTAACTACGTTTTGTAATTTTGTTTAAATATCGATGCTTTGAAGCACAGATATTGCGCGTCTACTTTTTCAAGTTGGTCAGAATCTGTAAGCAAAATCCTGGTTGTCTATATTGCCTCTATTGTTGAGGTGGCCACACGTGTTCTCGTGTGTCTACATTACGTTCTGTCATCAAATCATGGATACCATCATGACTCACAACAGTTTTTCCACTTGAACTTTGACATACCCCACAAAGTCCTGTTATGAAATTTTGAAATTTGTAAACATGTTAAAACACCGTGGATGCTTATGTGCAGCGGAGCTATGCCCAACATGGGATGCAATGTGGATCTTCCAACTCAGTTTCACCCAAAACTGGACATGCAACTTGTGTACCATCGATTTGCTTGATTTCTATAGTCGTCTCGGCAAAAGAACGAAAATTTTTCCAGCCAATTAGAGAGATTCGGCGATAAAAGGAAAGTAACTGCCATGCTCGATATATGTGACAGGATGGATGAATCGCAAACAGGAAATTGCATCCTATTGGTCTGAACGACGCCATTTTTTCGTTCTTTCGCCGGGACGACTACACTCTAAACGGAAAAAGTACAAATGTTGAACCGTAAGGGTACAAATGTTTTGAAACTATACACACACCCTATATAATAATAATAAATAATAATCATAATAATAAGAATAAATTTTATTTCACGTATGGGAAAGGGAATTGATTGAGAATTGATATTGAGGGAATTGATACGGGTACATATGTTCATTGCATGTGTACCCTTGACATGTGTTTCTAAGGGTACATTGAGATATAGATATTTAAATCATTTCATCCCATTGGGTACATACAGTATATACGATTAATTCCATCAATGCCTTTCATTCCTTTCTTCTGTGATGAAAGGAATTGATGGAATTAATCGTTTACAATGACCAGTCAAGTTGGTGAGTTTTGATAACTGAAATTAGCATACAGTAAATGATATAAGGAGTGCATATGTATACACCACAAAAACTGCATTTGTACCTTTACGGTGTACAGTGTATAACCACATTTTCGTCAACAGGAACGCATTTCTAACTGCATATTTGCGAACACGTGCTAAGCAACTACAACCACCCTGTGTATTTATGCGCAACGGAGCTATGTCCAATACCTGATTAACAATATCGTCCAATTCAATTTTGCCCAAAACTGGATCTTTAAACCATCGATTCGCTTTCCACTTTTAAGCACGTTTTACTAATTCAGCTTAGCATTTTTTTGCCAACCAATCGTAACCGCGCATCGCAGCCACGTCTGCCCCCATTCGGCTACCCTTTCCCGAGCGAGTTTCCACGGTTAGGATTCCGGATCGGATCCCAACCTCCTATCGGCACGCGCCCGCGGGTGGGCGTGGCCTGCGCTCGCACGCGCGCCATCTCCGCCCCCGCACGCGCTCCCGTGCCGTCGTCGGTAGCGCCCTCTGGGAGCGGCTACCGTCGCGTAGGTGGCGCCCCTCGCCCCCCCTGGCGCGCACTTTTCATCAGCGCTGCTGCTACATGCACAAGAGCCGCTCGCTTCGGACGGCCAACAAGCTCGCGCACTTTAAGCCGCTAGTCTTTTTTTTTCTCTTTTCTCCTGTTTTTTGGGCTCCTTTTCGGCCACCCCCCCGGGAGCTCTGGGCGCCACCCTCCCACCCCCCAACGGGAGCCACCACCCACCCCCCGGCATTCCAGCCACGGTCAGCCGCTCCACCTGGACCCCAAACCACTTGATGCGCTCACAGCTGTTTTGTGGACTTTTTGGAAGTTTGAAGTTTTTCGGAGTAAGGTGTTTTTTTTCTGGACCAAAGTCTTTGGAGAGTGACCCGAGGCGGAATCCGTAACCTGTGCCCCGAAGGAATTTTTGGAAATTTTCGACGAATTTACCAGCTGCCTGGAATCTGACGCTGCCTGGAATTGGCCGTCAAGGACCACGAGGGATCTGCTCGGAAGGATCTGCTCGGAATTCGCAAAAACTTTCGAGGATTTTTTTTCCCGCGAATGCTAACATGACTTCTGAAGAGACTCCGGGATTTTTCCGAAGCTACATCCAGGGTACCAGAATCTGCTGCCTGCTTGGATTTTGAGCTGTCAAGGACCTCTGAGGCCTCTTGTCGAAATTCCCTGTGCCAACGAAGTTGTGCAGATCCAGGAGAAGATGGGAATTTAAGTTGCTAGAAATTTGCCAGATTTCTGAGGAATTTTTTCCGAGATTTTCCAAGGGACGTCTGAGGATATACTACGCCTGGAGGTTTTCTGCGAAATTTGGAAGATTTTTCTGCTCGGAGTTTGCTGGTGTTAACCATCGGCGAACAAGCACCTGGTCAAGGGCCCTTAGCGTCACGTGATGAGTTGCCACCAGAGCGCGTGACGCAACCACGATGCAGTCGCCGCCCCTTCAAATCTTGGGTGAGTTTTCGCCTAATCTCTCGTTAAGTCATTTGCGCCAAGCTCCCGTTAAATCCTGCACCCGCAGCCCTTTGGCGGCTTTACTCCCGAAAATAGCGCTCCATTAAGTGTCTGTTGCATCATGCATTTTGACCATCCTGATATCAGCTCTGGAAACTCCTATGCGACATCTTTTTGCTTAGGAGTTTTCATGGACGATTAACCAACAGCTCGTTAAGCCAGATAATCATCCATTGTAGCATCATCGTCTGATTAATCAGCGTTTACATATGTGCGTGGTTACGCTGACAGTGTTTAAAAAGAAGGCCCAACCTCTGAAGTTCTGCCTAAAATTTTCGTAATCGGCCGTTAAATAATAATCATCCGATGGAACTGATAAGGGCTCATCACGTGACACCTGCTGCAGGGAAATAACGATGTCATCGCTGCGTGATAACGGACTGTTACTCATCGATGAGTTTGGGAGCGTTATGTGTGGAGATGCTCGTTAAATCAACGTCGATTAGTAATTGGAGATGTGGTGTCCCTTAACGGTCTTTTACCCAAACCAGAATTAGTTTAAGCCACGTGTCAACATCCGACGTCCACCATAAACTGTGTTTCGTTCAAATAAATGAGTTTAAACGGATGTTTAAAATACGAGGTTGTGGATGGCAAATTTCGTGTACTATGTTTCCATGCAGCGAGAAATTCACTTTAGTATGAAATTAATTATCAGCACAATCCTACTTTGCCGGTTTAATTATGTTGCAAAAGTATAGCCAGAATCGTCTGGGCGTTCCATTCTATCTATTCTGAAATGTTGAAAGTACAAATTGAGTTCTTTCGTTGGCCATGGAATCATCAGGTTTTAGATATGCCGAAGCAAACAGTCAAGTAGTGCATCACTTAAACTAGTTTACATGTATGCCATTTTCGGTGATGTATTCTATATGCATGTACATGTATAACATAGAAAAGGCTAAGGTTAGATTAAACGGGTTCACATGCATGAATTGATCAAATTACAATTATATAATTACATACAAGTACATTTAACGTTGCATGTGATTGGGCATATAGTGAGAATACTTTTTTCAGGGTTGATGGATTACACCCATCTTATCTCTTTGCTGGTTTCATGGTACTGAGTTGAATTGAATTGATAATGCATGCAGTCGTAAATATGGTTTGTGTTCCTCTGTAAGAAATGCATTTCGTGTACTAAAAAGTATCATGCATTAGTTACAATTTGCTGAACGCTGTTGTTTTAAGTCTACTTTTCTAAACTGTGCACACTGAAAGATTTTTTCAAACTAAACACTTTAAGAATTTTTTCTGAACTATTCGCTTTACAGCATATTCTTTCAGAACTCATTGGGTGCACACGTAAAAGTCGATTTTCTGAATAATATTGATTTTTCGGATTAGTTATGAACTAAATAGTAGTTCATAAATGGTTGAACTCTTACAATACTGCAAAATACGGTACTGTTATCGCATTTAATATAGAAAAAGGTCGTAAATAAGCTTAAAAAGCTGTAGTTTAGAAAAATGGGCCTTTGGCAAGGCGCGTTGTTTTAAATAAAGGTTCAATGCGTTGAATCTTTACGGAGGTGCACATTTCGATAATGGTTTCATGTATGAAAACCCTACGTGTATAGTTTGGAAACCTACTATTAGATAACTTATTAGACTTTAGAAAAGTTGAAGTTGCATTAAGACATGCTTTTGGATATGCCATATATACAGAAATGTCGAAGAAGTGCGAGTTTGTACATGCATGTTGAATTTAATTTGAATACATGCACACATATGAAGTGTAGTTTGGAATACGTGAGTGCAGTGAACGCAATTTGGAACATTCAAGCTACATTATATACAAAGTTTTTTTTGATTTCCTAGTATCCGTTTGCTATAAGTAGGAAATTTTCTAAAACGTTGAAGAGAACTCCAAGTTTGGAATAATCTACACAACACAGAGTGCACTCACTATCTTGTTCTAACATGTCCTAAAGGGCATATATTGTGAATGTTGTTATACATTGTATAATATCATAAGCATGCAACTTGGGAATTCTTGAACACGTATTATAAGACGTGCAGGACTTCGAACTATTTTAGCACGTCCATGTCACGCGCAATTAGAATATTCCATCCCTTGTAACTTTCACGAAAATGATACAAGATTGAATTGGATTGCATGGAAACAGTAACTCAAAATGTTTTCAAATTGTAAAAGGCGAAGAATTTTTTTTTTGTTGGATATAGTCGAGCACTAAATATGGCGGATTTTGGTTGAGGGCCTGGCGCCCAAATTATTCTCGGAAGTCTTCTCGCTTTTTTGTTCACGCTTTCGTCAACGTAAACTTTAAAAAATTCACTGGTTAAACTACGAGCCGAATAAAACCATCTGTTGGTTGAATCGAAGTGAAAAACGACGCATTTTCAAACAGCTTTATGCTCTAAATAGCTTTTATTAGCAGCAAAAGACGGAAATCGGGCTGCTATGGGCCACCAATTAGTGGCGAACAAGGAGAAAAACACGCTTTTTAGACACCCAAGTTACAACCGAAAACTTTGTTACATAAGCGAAGTTTATTCGAAGAATATCCTCATATCCATATGCCTGGGTAGTAACGTTCATTTATGATTTGCATTGAGCATCGACCATGGCATGGAAACAGCAACATTATTAAGGTGCACTTTTGAATTGTGTTGACTATAGGCTTGGGTTATAGATCATGTTGCTTGAATGAACTAGTTTTTGCGTTTTGTGGCACTTAGATCCTTTTGATATTCAAGCCTCCACTTAATTACATACTCCCTGGAAAAAACCAAGGGCAACATTGTTCAAAAACCCCTCGCAAAATAAAAAGTTAAAACAATTCAGTTAATTTTAGAACATCAAATTTGCTGGCGAGTGCAAATATTAAATTTTACAAATATAATTAGATAATTTGATAATTAGACGTAGCTATAGCATGGGGTTGCACGTTACACCGCCTATAGCAACGCCACCTAGCAATGGTTGCGTCTAATTATTTAGCCGTACGCTTTAAGGCCCATTGAAAGTGGTTTTTTGCAATTGAATTTTGATAATTTCGGGCAGATATGATAGTTTTAAATGAAGCTAAATGTTCTAATTCAAAGTTTATGTTGACAGTAAGTTCCTGCGCTATATAAAATGAAAAGACATTTCGTTTTTAGAATTTTTCCAGATATTCTTTATTTTACCAAAGACAGTAAATCTCTTATATTCCCATTCAGATGGCAGGTGCTGCCATCTATCGCCCATAAAACAAAATGAGAGGTCAAACACAGAATAATCGTCTTTTTAATATCATATACATTTCCATAAGTTGTCGAGAGCACGTCCCAAAAAACGCAAGTCCTTGTTAATGTTTACAAAATTTTTTATTTTTTTTGGTAATTTTATGCAGGGTGTCCCCAAAGTCACAACGCACTTTCAATGGGCCTTGAAACTTGTCATTGGTTTTTCAAGGGGTAGACATTCTCAAAAATTGTAAAAAAAAATGGAAAGGGCCAGTTGCGGCCATGCAGGGCTCAATTCAGGCCTTGGTTCCAGGTCTTTGACACGCCGTGGGGTCTCGAACCCATGCGGGGTCATTATGGGCACTCCAAGGGGCATCGCTTTGAAAACCCGAACCCGTTCCAAAAGCCATCCTTCGGGGGTCCTTAGGGGGGCCTCACCTCGGTGGTCCAAACGTGGCAGATGCCCAAACCCCGAACTGATTCCGGGCAATAAAGTCAACAAAATGAACAAAATGTGTCACAAATATATTTGGGCTGGTGGGAAGCCCCCCCACGGCCGCATTCCTGGCATTATCCGTTCCATAATGCCAATTGACCACTGTCCATTCGAAACTGACCACACGCTTTCAAATGGCTCTATTTTCGCCAACAAAAACGATGATTCAGATATGCCATCCCAAGCAGCTCGGCGCAATTTGGCGCCCCTAACGCCACCTGGCGTCCGTTTCTGGAAGCTTTTCGAGCCACCCCCTCACCCCCACCCCCCTGACCCCTGGGCTCATCCTTAAGTGGCGAGTACAACGTGTGCCATTTTGCTTATTAAGTTTGAATTGTCCTTAAGGGGCTGCAATCATGTGATTTCGCATGGAAGGAATGAGGGTGGGTTTAATTAAACCTTTAAGGGGCCAGGTGCCGTTGCTCGGGAATTAATTAAGGGGTTTGCTTTACGCTCTCCTAGGGTTTAAGCTTCACTTAGCGCTCGCTCTATTATTAGCAGCGAAGGCAGGTGAGGCCACTTAATGGTCACTCGTGGTCAGTCGACGAGATGCTATTAAAGGGGGCGACTAAACGATGCATGGAGGAAACACCCTAATACCCTTACGGAACGTGTCAGGTGGATTTTCGCCCAAAATGCAATACAATAAAGGCGATAAAATTCGGTTTCACGTGGGTTTAAGTGGCGAAAATGTTACCGAAAGTTTGGGAATGTTCTGCAATGAGCGATAACTTGGTTTTCACATTTGGAATAGCCGTTACTGTAATGGTTTTAGATTTTCAGAAATATGTTGTGTACTCCGTACCTTTATTACTTTCAGATCGTACTGAAACCTAGGCAAATAAATTGGGACTAGTAACAAATTGTGAAAAAAAATGTTGGCGACATACTACGTGTATATGGAGACTTTGTAACGTTTACCAACTTTGCCTAAGTCATGCATGTAAGCCTGCTTTACCTATCTTGGCTTCTTGTTAAAAAATCAAGTTTAAACATGCATGACTTAGATGAACGTGGAAAAGTCGCTTTGCAAACGTATAGTCAGAAAATCTTTCTGGACGATAATAAAACGTCATCAATAATCGCAATTGTTTCCGAAAATAAAATTTGCAATATACTCATCTATGAATACATCAAAAAGTTCTCAAACTGAAACCTAGGCTAATAAATTGTGAAGAAAAATGTTGGCGACATACTACGTTTACATGGAGACTTTGTAACGTTTACCAGCTTTGACTAAGTCATGCATGTAAGCCTGTTTAACCTATCTTGACTTCTTGTAAAAAATAATCAAGTTTACCTGCATGACTTAAATGAACGTGGAAAAGTCGCTATGCAAACGTATAGTCAGAAAATCTCTCTGGACGATAATAAAACGTCATCAGTAATCGCAATTGTTTCCGAAAATAAAATTTGCAATATACTCATCTATGAATACATCAAAAAGTTCTCAAACTGAAACCTAGGCTAATAAATTGTGAAGAAAAATGTTGGCAACATACTACGTTTACATGGAGACTTTGTAACGTTTACCAACTTTGCCTAAGTCATGCATGTAAGCCTGTTTTACCTATCTTGACTTCTTGTAAAAATAATCAAGTTTACATGCATGACTTAGATGAACGTAGAAAAGTCGCTATGTAAACGTATATAGTCAGAAAATCTTTCTTTTCTGGACGATAATAAAACGTCATCAGTAATCGCAATTGTTTCCGAAAATAAAATTTGCAATATTCCCATCTATGAATTCATCAAAAAGTCCTCAAACTGAAACCTAGGCAAATAAATTGGGATTGATTAATTCGTTGTGACGAAAAATGTTGGCGATATACTACGTTTACATGGAGACTTCGTAACGTTTACCAACTTTGCCTAAGTCATACGTGCAAGCCTGTTTGTCCTATCTTGACTTTTTGTTAAAATAAATCAAGTTTTATACATGCATGACTTAGATGAACGTAGAAAAGTCGCTATGTAAACATATAGTCAGAATCGCAATTGTTTCTGAAAATAAAATTTGCAATATTCTCATCTATGAATACATCAAAAAGTCTTCAAATCTTTAATTTAACAACAAATCCAAATGGCCAAACTCATCTTGCGCTACTTCACTCGCCCCAAAACTGCTAAAATTACGTAGCAATTAATAAGGAGAACATTCTGATCGCAAAGTTCAAAATATAAGTTTTATGACTTATCATATTTTGTAAACAGTTATTGTGTCGGACGCGTGCTTGGGGTCATTGGGGTTATCTGCTCTCGAATTGTATATACACAACATAGGCCTCCCAATATAAACAAGAGTAACTCTTCCCCTTCTCCACTCTGTCATTCGCATTATCACATTCCAATAATATCGAATTAGGATATTTGAAATGTGGCGACCCTTCGCTAATTATTGGAATTAATCGATTGAAAATCTCTTCATGATTAATTAATATCGACGGATCTTAATTTTCGAACGCACGTCATCAAGCATGAGTCAGTTAATTCGCGAAAAAACAATATGGTTTACTTTGAAAAATACGTCATGGTTTGAAATAATGAATAATGGAGCAACGTGATCGATAGTAATGTAATTAATTAAAGATTAATTAATGTGAAGTGATTTTTAAAATCTCGTACTCGTAGCAACGCTGCTTTTTGTACATGTACTGTACTTGAGCAATGAGAAAGAGTTCAAAACCTGGTTCTACACAATGTGTTTCTTAAATGTACACTAAATATATCGAGCTTACTCAAATTTCTAATTTGTGTAGTAATATTTTCTCAAATCTTTATAAGGTGTTATGTGTATACATGTACATGCGTAAATGCATAAGAAATTGTTGATTTCATCATAAGATAATGTTTTTGATACCTTCTCAAATCAAAATAAATAAAGAATTTGTAAGCTTCTGCACCCAATCAATAATATCAAGACTTAAAATTTTATCATGAGATGATTTACTCAATCCAATTGAATCTAAATGGTTTATCAAATCTGGATTGTAAAGATTGGTAATATTTTCTCAAATGCCTTTCGTAAATCGCTGAACATGCATGTAGGCCTATGTGCAAACAGAAATGAGCTTTTCATCAATCTTTCTCGCAAATCAATGCAATAAATGATTTTGAAACGAGATTTAATCCGAAATAACGTATGGGGAATTTCACCCAAATTATTGGTGGATTTTCCCAGATTTTGCCATGCAGGGTGTCCGAAAATTGTACCGGGCAAGTGTCACGTGTCCTTTAGACGGAAACCCCCTTATCCCCATCATCACGACAGCTTTGTCAGACTTAAAGTTAAGTTGCTCTTAAGCTCGGGGGGTTGGGGGAGGTGGGCAGAAGAGGGTCAAGTGTCAATTTTTGAGGCGAATTTTAGGACTTATTACCTTTTCCAGAAATGACAAATGAACCCAGCTGGGTGGCGAACAATGCATTTTTGGGGGCCTACTGTCCACTCGGACACCAAACACCGATTGTGTTCCCTCAACAAAACGCATTGATGGTCAAGCCGGACTTTGTTGGCCACGATGGTCAATGGTCAAGGTGGGCCAAGGAGCTCGAAAAACTGCCCCAATAATAGAGACGAGCGATGATGATGAGGACAATAATGCGCGGGGTGGGCCAACTTCAGGTGCTGGACAATGGCCAGTTGTGGAAGTCACCTAACTGGACATTTTAAACGCCATTCGAGTCTTATAAGAAACTGTTTTCTAAGATGGCCAAACTATTTGTCAGCTGGACAATGGGGTCTGGGCCGAGGTGGGGGGTCAGTTGGTCAGCTGGGTGCAAGAAAACACGTGCCCACTCCATGTCCATCATGCTGACCGTTGGCCCTTTTCAAGCCAGGATAAGCTTGGAAAAAGTCAAAAACTGACCACTGTTGACTGGCGAGGGGGGGACGAAATAGTTATCTCTTATGTGGCATCTTTTATAGGGGATGGTCAGCTAGGATTATCCGATCGCTGGACAATGGACAGCGGAGACACTCGAAACTAAAACCACCTTGCGGATGAAAATAGTTTTGCTGCATTTTTGAATTTCTCAACAAAACGCTCGTAGGCAGCTTGGAAGCGCTCTAATGAGCTACCATTAAAGGTTACAAAGAGTGGACAGTGGTCAGTGCGGGGCACCTAAATGGAGGAGGGGGAAAGGCAGACCCTCCTGGTAACAAAATAGCAACTTGTTTTCTCGGACCTCAGGTGCGGGGTGGACATCAGGTGGACATCTGAAGACGGAGCGATTGGTCAATTGGTCAATTAGTCCGGCTTTGCGTTTCGCGAGTTTAAAATATATACGATTGGTCAGGTGCATGAAAAAAGTCAACCTTTTTTCACAATTAAAATAGGAGGATTGGTCTGTTTTGCAATTAGTCCAACTTTCGTTGCGCAAGTTTACAAAAATACGCCATTGGTCAGATGGGAAATAAGTCGAAAATGTTGCCCCTGTTGAAACTAATACGATTGGTCAGCTGGCAGTTTCAAAACTACATTTGTTTATGCTACATGCAGGATAATTAGCTTATTAGGTATTTCTTATGATTCATTCATTTGATTTGAAAGAGATGCTTTAATTTGTGGTAACACAGCGTTTTCAGTTGGGGAAAAAGCTTTTGGCGTTTTATTAAACTTGAGAAAAGTTTGATGTTGCAGTAATTTCAAGATCATTTAATAATTTCGGATAAAATATCTCGGTGATGGAAATCTTCACGTATTATCAGAGTTGATAACATGTCGGTGTGAATGTAGATTTGAGAAGGTGTAACTACATCTGAGGACATCGATATTTTAGTTGGGAATATTTTTGCACATTTTTTATTTGGTTTTTAACAAATCTTTGAATTTATTTTACTGTATATTTCTAATCGAGCTCATAGATTTTCTAGTGACAATTGCAGCGACATACAGTATGACGAATTAGTTTTAGCAGTAGTGAGAAGTTGAAAACAGTCATATAACCCAATATTGACTTCCGGTTGGTGCCCATAGCCCTCTGCTTAATCTGCTTAATCTTAATGCGTTTCTTATCGTCTCTCAGTCAGGAAGCTGACGAGCGCATTTGAACAAATATTAGCAATTGGCGATTAATTAACAGATTGTCAACTTCCGGTCGTGCTGACAGGTGTGTATAAGGTGGAGGGCCCTCAGGATGTGCATCATGGGAAATTGCGATAATTCTCCCGAAATCGGCGTTTTAATCAGTAATGCTGTCTAATTAATTGGATAAGCCATGAGAATTTTTGATTACTCTGACAGTAATCAGTACCTTAGATAACCTCTGATATGATCTGTAATTTGATGATGTTTTAACAGATCATAATTCGATTTTAATTAAACAGCTTTAAACGACTCCATCATCACTTTAAACACCTAGGCCTATATAATGTCATGTTCGGCAACTGTTCTTCCTTATAAAAAAATGCATCAACGAATTTTTTTATGTGGTTTAATGATTTTGCTTGTTTCAACATGTCATCTTAAAAAAGTGCAAGTGGTTTGACATTTAACATGTTCTGGACATGTCCTGGTCCGGGTTTACTTGTACATGTATGTGGAAAACAGCAGCCGAAATATTTACATGTTTTTGCACAGACAAAATGAATCAAGCACATTATACGCTCGTGTATAACGGTGTATACAATATAGAACTATGAAATGACTACGAGAAAACGTAGGCTATAAGTATAGTTATAATTGCATGAATATATACAGTATGTTAAAATGTTCCAAATTTACGTGTCCTATAGACATACATTAAAGGTTCCGACAAGAACTTTGCGCTTTGTAACATATATAGCCTATTTTCAATTGGATAATACGACGTGTATTTTATGGAATGGTCCCTCATCAATTTCGACTCAAAGTGATGTATGGAACAGATGATCAAAGCAGCCATTTTGGGCCCCACCCTCTCGACTGACCCCACCCTTGACCAATGGCGTCATCCTTCATCGTTTAGTCATAGGACCCCCTACCCATCGCTATCCCATTATCATTATTGTTTTTAGATTTTTTTTAGTCCGTATTCGATTTTGTCCATTTTGGTAAATTCAATTACAGTAGAACCTCTGTAAGTTGATCACCCAAGGAATTACTGGTCAACATGTGGAACGAGACTTGTACTGACCCAGGATTTTAATTCCATGAACTACATGTTCTGTACGTACATTTTGTATAGGTATCATTCATTAAAAAAAGCTCAGGGTCATGAATTATCTTCTAAAAATATTCTCAGTATTGCTAATGTGCTGCAAATTTATTCAGTATAGTGCAGTAGTACTGAAATTTGAACACAGAAACAGTGCAGTGGCAATTATCCTATCTATTTCGCATCAAATTCTGTGATTGTGTCTTTTACCTCTAAGGAGACTAATTGCTGTTAAGGGGTGTAGCCTCCAGTATAGGTTTTGCAAGCAGCCAAAAAATGAAATCCATCATGACTTGACATGTTGAGACCATGGTGGTCAGCATGCAGAGAGTACATGTAAATTACTATTGTGTGTCATAGTCAAGGTGGTCAACGTAGGGAGGTGGTCAATATGGGGAGTGGTCAACATAGGGAGATGGTCAATATGGGGAGGTGGTCAATTTTAGAGGCTCTACGGTATTTTGCTAGCGACTCCTTCCATCTTTTCTAGGCCATGACTGCCCTATTAGACCATGCTGGGGTGGTCTGATGCAGGGGTCAGTTGGCCTGGGGCTGTCATTAGCAACGGTCAATTTAGGAAACAGGCACGCGCTCACTTCATTAGGGCTTAAATTACGACCCCCAAATTAATTTTTGGCAACTCATCCTGGACGCGTCATTGGTATACATTTATGTCTAAAAGAATTACAAGGAACACTCACACACTTACTTGCATGCACTGTTATCCGAAAAAACTGTTTTCCTAAAACAATATGGAGTGAGCGCAGCACAATGACATTTATAAAAAACGAAAGTTTTATCAATTTTTACCCTATACTAGACCTTAACAAAGCACAGCGAGCTTTATTTGAAGTTTAGTAAAAGCACCATAACTAACTAAAACTTTCGTTTTTTTTAGGTTTTCAATACTAGACATTAAAAAACGAATGTTTAAATTGACGTTCGTACTTTTAATTTTAATTTTTACATACGATAGTTGTGCTGTGCTTTGTGTCTAGTATAGGGATCAACTTTTAACTTTCGTTACGAAAATCCACGATCAAAAGGAGTGTTTATCGCAGGCACGAAAATTAAACTGTCGTTGTAAATTTATTTGTTGGGCTGTGCTAACTCCCTTCCTAAATCCTAATGACAACTAAACTTGAAAATTCAACTATCTAGAATGAATTTCAGTTTTGAATTGCAATAGTTATTTTTTTTAAAATATACATTTTATTCCGCTATTTGATACGGGTTGATTTTCGCAATATTTGGCACATTTCCCGCAACTTGATCACAATTTGTAGTGCTCACACTTCTAGCAAATTTACGGTATTTTCACCATATTGTTCACAATTATGTTTAACCAATTTTTATGCAAATTGTTCTCAATTTTTGTCACATTCATCACAATATACCCTTCTATTTTCACGAATTATTTCTATACTTCAACTATGATTTGGTACCTTTTTTTCGAAAAATCGTGGCCCGTTTGGATAAATTTCGCCAATTTCAGGTATACTAATCGGGTGCCAGGGATTGGGTCCTTTAAGCGGCCAATAACGTCCCGTCGTGCACCGGGGCGGACCAATTAGCGCCTCCGTTCGACCTCGATGAAGTCATTTTCGGTTAATTAATTTTAATTATTAATTTATTCGGCCCGTTCGATTTGCATAATGGCGGACTTCCCCCTTTTTATTAGGCTCTGGCCTCTAATTGGTCCCAGCCATCATTACACACCGTTCGATTTCCTCCCAATTAACACAATGGAACGGCCACCATCCCATTGTCACGACTCAGAACAAATAAAACAACAACACATTAAAAGCAAAAAACAGAAAACAACGAATTATGGGAGAGGTGGCGTTGATGAAAAACAACCGAAACGACGTTACGTGACGGAAATGGACCGGAAACAATGGGCAAACGCCCCGAATGACCTACCGGCTGACCACACCAATTATAGAGGGGTTATCAACCCACCCCCACCCATGCTAGGGATCGATACCCCTAATGCTGTTTAGACCCTTAACTCGTAACGAATTTTGACTCTGACAACAAAATTTTCATTTTCTGCATAAGATTTGGGGACTTCAGGGATGTGGCCGATGTGATAAATGTGACAAACCTGTGTGACAAGTGTGACAAAATGGGACAATTTCTGTAAAAAATGGAAAATAATATGACAAATGCAACAAATAAAGAGGGAAACCTCTTATGTATGACCTATCTGTATAATTATAAGGGAGACTCAGCTCAAAAAAGTCTGTTGATGAAGAGGAAATTACCAAAAAGAAGGAAAAAGCCCAAAAAATTTTGCATGCAGGAATGGAGATGTTACATGAGGCCTACAGTACTATAGTATTTTCCGTCAAAGAACAAACTGGGGGCGTGGCCTGGTCGCCATCGATCAGTTATTGCAGGATTTACAGGGCAAATAAAAAATGGCTGCCAAACACTACGTACAG
>JAQFYZ010001040.1:0-28482 GCA_034695085.1 Cylindroiulus punctatus
AAACGCCTCGAAAAAGCACTTTCGAGGCAGTATTCGTGCAGAAAACAATCAACAAGTTATTAGGTATAGCCTAAACTGTAGGTTTAAGTTTATATTGGACACAAATTGGATTTAATTTGGTATCGCCGAAAAATTAAAAAACGGCCGATTACAGGGGGCCCCAAAAGTCGCCGGTTGTATACCCAGTTTTCCATTATTTCTATGGCGCTTTTGTCAACAGACAACTTTTCCTGCACGTTCTTCCCAGTTTTTGGCGCTGCTCAAAAATTAAAAGATTTCATGTGTGTAGGGTAGGGAATTAAGAGTTGACAAAATTAAGAGAAAATTTGGCCAAAAAATTACAAGTGTGCAGTGAGCATGACTGTGGCATGACATAAATGCACATGTACCCACAGGCCTAACTATTAAAGCGCTTTGTAAATCCATCCTTGGAGTCATTACTGTATTTAACACATTTGGATGCTGTGCATCAGCATCTTACAACTTGTGCATCCTAATACTTACAGTACATTATACAACAACGTTATATAATGCATATGGTCGTTACCCGTTAGAGGCCCATCGTCCAATTTTTGTGGAACCACACCAACCCTCGATGGCCGACATGATAGTCCTTTGGTGAATGACGTTATGCGTCGTTTCTATAGGACAAAACTCGTTTGGCGCACCAGTCTTGTTTCAAAAACGCCGAGTTTACCGTTTATTAAAAATCTTAAAAAAAACGCAAGTAAGCATAATGGCAAAAAATTTCAAACAAAAAAAGCATAATTGCAAAAAATTTCAAAAAAAAGAAGCATAATTGCAAAAATAATTTTAAAAAAAAAGCATAATTGCAAAAATAATTTAAAAGTCGTCTTACTCTGTCTAGGAAATAAGAATTAGTGCTATCGCTGGTCAGCGGATAGACCATCCTTTTTGTCATATTTTACAGTTTTACGAAACCTTATGGGTATGATGCACAAAATTGTACCTTATGGAGCGGACATTTATGCGCGTTCAAAGGCGTGGATTTCCTTAAAATTTATTCGACTTTGCTGCACACGACTGAGTGAACATCGTTATTAGTTAGTTAATCATACCTTCTTTCGAAATCGCTTTGCAGTGCTCGATTCTAGGCAGAAATATGTAAAATAATAATAATAATAATAAAAATACAAAGTGATCATAAAGTTCTCCCCTTATTACGCAAATTAATTTTAAAAAACGCGTTAATTACAGGGACCAAATATTGAAAAAGGTGGAAGAACTCTTAAAGTTTACATTTCATGTATTGGGTTCAAAGGGGTTGCCACGCAGGGAAAACCCCAATGTGCTTTCAGCATGGTGCAGTTTATCATGATATCAAACCACCTATCAGTGTTAAGCGATATATGAAAATAAAATTTAATATAATGTTGATTTCCACGTTGTATAGAAGTTGATGATTTCAAATAGAAATCTATTGTCCACCTCATTCAGTATAATTTAAATGGGGAAATTTGGGAAATGCTGCAGATGCTCTACCAGCTGTTCATCAGTTCTTGGGGTTTTCAGACTCCCACTCCCCCATAAAAAAAACCAATAACATTAAATTAAAAGTCTATGTGTGCGAGCACTTGTAAACTTATGATCAGGAATGACGAATCTTTTCTGGTAAAAGTAATGATGATACGAATACTGGCAACGAACGCCAAGCAAAATCTATGGCAACATTGGATCACAAATTGTGAATATTAATATAACTCAATCTTTTATCAAGTAGCATTTGGCCAACCATAACTCCTTCACTGTCGTCATCATTCGTTAGCAATGTCATGCATAAAAGCAAGAAAGCATAAAGGCTAAAGTTTATTTTGGAACGAAAATGCCATAGGTATCATACCTCAGTATTTTACTGTTTTTGCGAAGCTGGATCCCAATGTTTCATAAAACAGCAGTGATGGCATCCTGCTTTGGTCACCCCCTTCCTAACATGATGACATAATACTTGCACGACCCCATACAGCCAACACGAACAGTATACATTTATTACTGTTTTCTTTATTTTCCGCACCTCCAATGTACTATTCTGCTTAAATCTCACTTGTACAATCATGAATCTTTGCTCACAAAAGTAACGAGGATACGAAAAACATGAAAAAAAAAGAACGTCAGAGAAAATCTATTGCAAAACTGGATCACAAATGGTGCATGGATGTTTTATGAAATAGCATCTGCATTTGGCCAATCCCCACGCCTTCATTTCCGTTATCATTGGTGAACATTGCACATATCAAAATTGCATGCATCAAAAAACGATGGATTGTAGTCACACCCAAAGTACATTTTGGAAAAAAAAATCCCATGCTTTGGCCACCCCCATGATGACATAATATTTGCACTTAACCATATACAGCCAACACGAACAGTCTATAATTGTTTCCATTATTTTATGCACCTCCAGTTTATACTATTCTGCATAAATCTCGGGATGAATGAATTAAGGTTATATTACCCAAACAAACAAGTTTCGGTACTCGGCCCTAAACGCGTACAATGACGTCATGTATGAATAGCAGGGTCCCTTGCTGGCGCAGCGCCCTCTGGGGTCCTGAAGTTTATTCAAAGTGACGTCATATGGAGGTGATTTTTTCAGTTTCAATTCCAAACGCTAATTCCCCTCTTATTCTGTTCTTTTTGCCCTCTTTTTCGAAGCGGGCCTATATATCTCCAGCATCACAATGGCCACAATAAGCATTCTGCACGCATGCATGTTGTCATTTTTTAGGAGATAACGGAACTACTATTTTTATACCGTACGAAAGTCGTGATTGAACCAGCGGTGAAGGTTAGGCCATTTTTTATGATTAATGGTTAATTAAAATGGAATTTAAGTGGCACTAATACGGCTATCTCGTCCGTCTCTCCGAACAGGCATCTGCTACACATTTAAACAATTAAGGTCAAGGGTTAAATGGCTGGCCCGGGCCTCTGCGCATAATACGGCCGATTCTAATCTATTTAAGCATCGGCTTGAAAAACGGCAGATTTGCGATGGTGGGGGCATTGATTGATGAGACCCTTAACTTGCAAAAAAAAAAACAAGAAAAAAAACCGAGCGAGGAGTCGTGATAAAAAAAGAAAACAAACTGAAAATAATTGATACGAAATGTTCTCCGGAGATGTAAAAGGGGTCATAAAGTCTATACCTGAAATGATTTTAGATTCGAAAGTAAGCCCACTGAGCTCAGATATGGACAACGAAGATGAAATTGGTTAATTCTTTAAAACTGTTTCCTATATATTTTTTTGAGTTTGCTAATTGTAGACTGCAGAACATATGTTTTATAAGCATGATTCCACGTTGAGATCAAAGTCAGACAGGCATGCATAAGAGTAAATTCATGCTCATATAAGTGAAGTACAGTATGTTGAAACAAAAATCCTTAGATAAATGCATTGTGCACATGCACATTTGTTCTCGTATATCGAAACCAACTGCATAGAAATCTCACTTAAATGCAATGTTCTGATAAGGTGTCCGTGACATGGTGAAACATTAATTTCAGGTTTAGCAATATGAAGTAAGTAATTTCGCCGATTAGAACAGAACGTTCAGTCGCTATAATTGAAATTCGGTGCAACTCCGACTTAAATGATTTTCTGGAATTGGTTATGCAGTCCAGACAAAAAATCACTCGTTTGCATGGAAAAACCTCGAGTGCATTGATTACGTTTATTCTGAAAAAAACCTGACGATATTATTCAGTGTCGGCCTATATACCTCAAATGTGAGCATCGAAATCTTTTTATATTTTACACTTGTTAATTTTGATTTATTAGTTTTTTAATTATTTTTATTTAATTGTTTTTTGAATTTTGTATTTAACAAGGAAATCCTAAAAACTCAGGGAATTTTAATTGAAACCTAGTATATTTCAGCATCAACCTTTCATTTTGTGCTTGTGGCTATTTCTAATGAAAAATCTACAAAGCTGCAACGTTAGTGATCTAATCTTTTTTAATATTAATTCGTATTATTAATTGGCCCCCTTAATTGTTAATTAATATTTTTTAACGGCGTTATAAGGAATAATACTGAAAATCTCGTATATCTCCTGTAGAGTTTTTAAAAACTTTTCTGTGGCATTCCCATACAATTGTACATTGTACTTGTTCGTTGATATGAATGTTTTTCAAGGTTTTTCAAGACGTTAGGACAACAAAACCATCATTTGTCACAGTTATTTTATGTTCAATTTTCGGCAACGGCGTTTTTCCATAGCTTCATTTACATTTGTAACTCCAACTAGATATGTAACATACACCAATTGAGGATATTATGTCTTTCTTATAGTATTATTACAATAACCACGTTTTTGCACGAAAATGGGAATGAAATTTTGCATGTGCATGGTCTATAATTCGCCACATACAGTACCTTTGTGCTTAAAATTGTTGCCTGTGATTATATCACCATTAAGCCTATTTCATCATTAAAATATTTTTTTGAAACTCGGGAAGAATGGAAAACTGATTGAATTTCGCTTTCAGAAGTTACGCACACAGTCACACTACTGTATATAGTCGCAGATGACAAAGTAACTTTTTCTCAAAATGTACATGTACGTCATACTCGAAAATATCCATTGCTAATATCAAACAGTAACCACTGGTAAAGTGCAATTTAAATTGGTCTGTGCAATCCAATTTAAATTGGTTGATATACAATCGGCCATCGTCTATTTCCGTATAACAAGTTGCATACCCAAATGCAAGATCATAACGTCTGTAAAAATTGCCCTAATAATGCAGCACCCTAATCATAAACCAGCTTGCAACGAAAACACAAACTTACATGTAATTCACCTTAACCAAAGCCACCTACATGTAACTATGTAATAATGGTACTAATTACTAAATAATTACAACCTTAATTATTTCATAATTAATAACGAAATTCCATCATTGATTGGTCATGATTTAGGTAGGCCTAAGTCAGTGTTTTTTGTCACATGCTTTATACTCAACACTGCTGACATGTATTTCACACATGTGCTCGATCAAAATAATATAGGCCTATCCAGGTTAAGTTTCACGTACCTGAGCGCGCCCTTTGACCTTAGGTGCAATTTGTTTACATGCATTGCTGACTTCGAGACTGAACCACAATATCCATGGCCATTGTCATGCAAAAATCGTTCTCCCGCCTACCTGCCACTCATTGCTATGCTGCGGTCCTTGGGCTCCTGGCCAGCGAAGCAAAAGGGCCAAAATCCGAACACTGCTAATCCTTATCCGTTTTTAATCCCGATCCTTTCACGCCATTATTACGTCCGATTGCCGTTGACTGGTGCCACGGACTCCGAATTTCGATGATTCGGATGAATAGCTAATCCGCCATTTTGGACAGCTCACCTTGACAGCGACCACGTGGCCCGTTGAAATTTCGGCAAAGGGGAAACCCCTCGGCCGCTGACAGGGGCGGCGGACCGAGAGCGGGGCAATCGGGTGTGACACGACTTAATCGATGGAATTAAATTCGAGTTAACGGAACCGTGCACCCCCAAAAAAATCGAAAGTGCTCTCGTTTCCGGCACGCTTCTCACCTTCACGATCCCCGTGCCCCCCAAAAAACCAAACCGCAGATCCGTGTTTCAAGATCAAATTAATCGCTCCGTTTCGGGGGCTATCCCATGCACTGGGCAGCGGGTCCCGGACATTGTCCAACAGACAAACATAAACACAAGGTTATAGTTAGTAGGCCCGAATTAGTACGGGGCCTCAGTTGCCAGACAATAGTAATACTGAGCACGTAACCAGCCCTAATGTGCCCTTGCATGAAGGGTGAAAGGTCACTTACCAATAACGCGTAACCTACTGTACATGTAAGCTAGACCGACTGTATAGCATACACGGTATTATGCTAAATTAATGATTGATGAAAACGTCAGCACTTACCCGATTTAAGTTTCCTTCTTTTGATAACTAATTGCAGTCTGCACAACAATTCTGGATATAGGCCCTGCACTTGTATGTCCGCCATGGCACCACGGTGGTTTCCCAACGTTCCAAGTTCATGGTTCAACATTCGTCATTACACGTGCAGGTGACGGACAGTTCCAAGCCATGGATTTCCATGAATCCATTGAATCCATGGCTCCTGTATAAATCACAAAAATTATCAGATGTCAAAAATTACAAATAATAGGTATATTATACAAAAACTAGCGGTCGTACCCCGGGAGGGTTGTGGGGTTTTTGACATCCGTGCAAGGAGCGTGCAAAATTTCGAGGTGCCAACCCTTTACGGTTTGGGTGATACTTGTACATTTACCCCTCCATAATCCATTATACACTTTATAAAGGGAATATGGAAAACCCTTCCTTATACGGGGGTTTGGCACTGTATCACAGTATAAGTATAGCTCAAGATAGTCAAGACAATGACGTTTCCACATTTTGCATTGCCATTTAATTCATGTTGGCTGCTTAACCTTCCCATCATGTTTGCCATAAATTGAACTTTCTCTTTCTTCCAGTTTCGTTTAGTCTCGCATTATTACTTAATTAGGATAACACTTCGCATTATGCCCTGCTCAAAAAGGGGTCTAAAGTCTGTATTTCAACTCTAATTGTCTAAAATACAAGAGTGCCACCTGTCATAGCTGTCACAATTTTTCCTTATTTTTGAATCAAAATATAACTTAACTCAACCAGAACTAATCAAACAATGTAATTTCTTCATTTCTCCTGCATGCCTGCCTTAACCACATGCAATCACTGCCAGCCTACAAGTCGTTAGGAGAAGCCAACATTCAAATTGTGTCTATCTATGGGGCAGCGCAGCAACCGGACATACAATACATGTGTACAGTCACTTAGTCTAATACCTGTATAGTGTATCTGTTGTAACAACAGCATGACATTAATACTTAGGTTAACTACAGTATCGTATCGCCAACCTTTAAAATAACGTTCAACGCATCGACATAAAAACAATGGAGATTTGATAAAGGCATAGTATTATAATGACCGAAATCCCATAATGCAGCAGCATGCAGCTTCTGATCAGAACCTCCTATAACTCCTTCATCAAGTGCAATTTTTCTGAAATAAGACATCGTCATTACCGCCACCTTGGAGTTTGTGTGGTCCAATAAAGTGAATAAAACGTTAATTTCCTTCAAATGTGGCTTTGCTCGCTGGTAAAATCGTCAGTGATTTTGCACGCAAAACTCTAAGCTATCAGCTTTAAATTTCTATCAGGAAGTTTTAAATTTCTTTCATTCACCCGAGAAATCAAACTAAAATTCATCTGCAAAAGCAACATGGCGTCATTTCGAGTTCGAAAAAAATCTAATAAAATTCGCTGTAAAAGCAAACACCGTGTTTTCTTCGATTTGCGGGACATTTTCTGCCATCTAGTGAACATTTTGCGAAGCTAATAAAATGCAGGGTGACGCAGCATCTCCCTGCAATAACGTTTTGCCATTGCATGTAATTGCGTTGCAAATCTCACATTGCGCCACTTCCAATTTTTTTCTATGATAGTATTTACTAAACGCGCTTCGATAGCATAGTGGCGCTGGGCCCATAGCTCAGAGGTCCGTGGATCGAAATCATGCTCTGCTAAGTTTCCCTTTTTTAAATTTTTATGTACTTCAACGGAGCGAAAATAAGTGCAATACCTTAGGAAAGCTAAAGTATTGTTCACTATTTTGAACTTGCAAAGTGGGTTCACGTATTCTAATGTACTCCACTGTTACGAATTGAGTTCCATAGCACCAGCAGGCCGCCAATAACAGAATAGCTAAGTTTGCAAAGTGAATGTGCATAAATTGAACATTTATAAATTAAATTACATAAAATGATCTTCCAGAAAACATAAAAACTGTATTTTCTTCGTTGAAAAACTAGCAAAAAAACCTTGTTAAGGGAAAAAAAATGTGCTAGCAGAGCGTGGTTTCGATCCACGGACCTCTGGGTTATGGGCCCAGCACGCTTCCACTGCGCCACTCTGCTTCACGGATTCTTGACATGATTTGCGTGCTTCTAAAGTTTCTACCAATAATTTTTCTTCACTACTCCCTTTACAGGATTGAATTTAACTCTGCACTTCTAACATACGAGTACTCATGAGTTGATTCTCATGTGAGCTACTTAGGGCCAAGCAATCCCTAATTCACTTTCACAAATGCTGGGAAGTTTAAACATAACCTTTCAAATTGTATCCAGAAAATACAAATGCTTCTAGATTTCATCAATTTAGGGTACTCAGTAAACCTGAGAAAATTTAGAAAAACATGCGCTTTCTGACTGGATGCCTGGATCATGTCCCTTCAGTCTGGCAGAACACTACATGTAACAAAGTTAAAGTTTTCAAATATTCTAACGCTAACTCCCCGTTTCCTTTTAAATTGCAGTATATTTTTGACTGATCTTCAGCAAAATTGCAATGGAGAATAGCAAAGTGGTTTCGTGGAAGTGTACTGGGTCCGTGGCTCACAAATAATTGTGGACCAAAACCACTCGTGTCATGCTGCCATTTTTTAAGAAAATGAATCCAAAGTTAAATTTTAATCTTCAATAGATGTGCAAATTTATTGAAAATGGACGGAAAACGCGAGCATGTCATAACGCAGAGGTACTTGCATCAAACCACTCTCTGCATGGCCCTCTGCTAGTTTCATTTCTCATTTTGCTAAAATCCTTACCAAGACATGCAATCACACTTGTGTTGGCTACGTTTCAGTTATTTTGTTTCCTTTTACGAATTTAGAGTCAGTTATCTAAGATTTTTACGATCATCCGAGTACCCTTGTATCTTAAAAAAGCTAAAGTATTGTTGTAACACTATTTGCAGACAAGGTGCACGCTCGTCTCGTCTTGGCAAAAGAACGAAATCTTTTACAGCCAATCAGAGAGATTCGGCTTATCGATGTACTGTTTCAGGAGTTTGAGCAGTAAAAGGAAATTGGCTGCCATGCTTGATATACATTGTAGGATGGCCGAATCGCAAACAGGAAATTGCATCCTATTCGTTCGAACGACGCCATTTTTTCGTTCTTTTGCCGGGACGACTATAGTTGGTACCAGGTCACCATGCCCAAAATAGCTGTTCGGAAAGTAAAGAAAAATTAAAGATAGTTTCAGAAATCATAACATGCATCTTCGTTATTGATTTCATATTGACAAACAATTTTAAAAAATTGTTGTTAAGTTAAAAAAAATAGCAGAGCGTGGTTTCGATCCACGGACCTCTGAGTTATGGGCCCAGCACGCTTCCACTGCGCCACTCTGCTAACACATCATTGCTTACTTTGTATGAGAAAATATCAAAAATTGATTTGGGCACTTTAGTGTTCAACCAATGATTTTTCTTCCTTACTCTACATGTACATGTATATCTAGGACTAGCGGCCTGGTTTCATTGGAAATTGCTGCAGCTAGAGGGTGGCAACAAACTTCAATATCGATTTCCATTTACTGGATCCATACATTTTTGTTTGAAATCATCCGACGACATCCAGCTTTTGTCTAGTACTTGGTTCCATTCCTGAATTTTGATGTCTGATATACATTTTGTTTATTCTACTGTGTTTTTTATATGCTTGCAACATTTCAAGGGTCTAGTCCTAACGGTTTGGAAGATGTAATTACCGACCCCTCTGTTTAACCCCTTAGCGAGGGTAATACGAAAGAAATCATGTTGCTATCAAGGTTCTTGGAACCTAAGGTACATGCCAGCAAAATTTCATGGGTGTATTCCTAACAGTTTGGGAAATGTATTTACTCACCCCTCTGTTTAACCCCTTAGCGAGGGTAATACGAAAAAACACTTTGTTAGCAGGGTTTTCGGCACCTAAGGAACACACATGGAAAATATGAAGGTTGTAGCCCTAACCATTTAGGAGATGCATTTACCCACCCCTCTGTTTAACCCTTTTTCTGGGGGTAATACGATAAACACACTTTGTTAGCAGGGTGTTCGGCACCTAAGGAACGCACATGTAAAATATGAAGGTTGTAGCCCTAACGGTTTAGGAGATGCATTTACCCACCCTCTCTGTTTAGCCCCTTTGTGGGGGTAATACAAAAAAGACACTTTATTAGCAGGGTTTTTGGCACCTAAGGAACGCATATGGAAAATATGAAGATTGTAGCCCTAACGGTTTAGGAGATGCATTTACCCACCCCTCATACCTCATACCCCTGCATACCTTTCTGGGGGTAATACGAAAAAGACACTTTGTTAGCCGGGTTTTTGGCACTTAAGGAACACATATGGAAAATACAATGTATGAAGGTTGTAGCCCTAACGGTTTCGGAGATGTATTTACCCACCCCTCTGTTTAACCCCATTGCGGGGCGGGGGTGGGTAATTCAAAAAAACACTTTGTTTGAAATGTTCTACGCACCAAATGAAAAAAATTGGAAAATGTGAAGGTTGTAGCCCTAACGGTTAGGGATATATATTTACCCCTCTTTTTAAACCCCTTCGAGGGGGTTTAAGACAAAATCCTTTCTTAAATGGTGGGTTTTGCCCCCAAGGAAGGTGCATGCAAAATTTCAAGGTTCTAGCCCTTACGGTTTGGGCTGTGCGACGATTGTCTGTCAGTCGATCAGTCAGTCAGTCAGTCTGTCACCTTGTCTCTTTATATACTGTACATGTATATACTGTAGATTGAAATAACTTTAGCTTACTCCACGATGAATTCGCTTTAGTGTAATTTTACTCATGTGAGCTTCACCTTTACAAAAGCTGGGATTGAGATAATTACATTATATCTAAAGGATATAAAAATCCCCATATACTGTACATCAGTAGCGCTCTGTGAATTTCACAGAATGTCTGCCATTTACATGTTCAGTTTTAATTTCAGATTTTTACTGAATGCCGGGATCATGTCCCTTCACATGTCCACATCACTCTTACGTAATCTAAAGTTCAAGTTGTCTAACATTCTAACGTGAATTTCCCGTCTCGCCCTACATACTGTACCTGTTCTTTATAATTATACCCATTTCTCCAAATTTGCTGCATTCGAAGTCGCTGAGATAACGGCTTGTTCAAAGTCGAACGAGCCGAAGAAATTCTCGTTAATTTTTGACACTGGCGGCCTTCTTAGTTCGCAAAAAGGAGCTTTCGACACATTTAGTATTAAATTTTGCCATCATTTACTTTACACGACTATCGAATTCACCGGGCAAAAAATGGCGTCTTTTTTTATAATTTGGAACTACATTCTGATTGGTCCTGTCCATGACTGCCAAGCCAGGACTCGATTAGGTTCTAGGTTTGCGAGTCTCCTGCTGCCATCTAGTGAGGCTCTCGCAAAACCTTATCGGTGTAGTGTCAAATAATTATTCGAATTCTTGCTCATGATTTCATCACCATTCAAAGGATTCCGCGTGTCGAAATACGTAAGGATTTCGGTCATGCGTAATGATAAATGAAGAAAAATTAGAAAATATTGTCTTGTCTTGTAGGAAGCACCAAAGGCAATTTGTAATTTTTTTTGATAGATTATATTGAACCCCCAAAACTGTGCAAGCAGAGTGGTGCAATTGTAAGCTTGCTGTGCTGTATTTAAGCGTGCTGCATTGGTCCGTTGACCAGAACCAGGTTTTGCTATTTTTACAAATCTATACATGTACATGTATTTCATTGAAAAATTAAATATCACCAATTACCCCAGGTCTCGCTGGTGTCATCTCTAATTACAAGCTCAATTTCCATTAAAACGTTTATTTTTTATTATGGATTTGGCGTTTTTTTACTTTTGTTTTTAAAATATCTGTGCTAAAACACCTCACGTACACGTATAATGTATGAAGGTAAAATGTATAAATCGTAAATGTATGAAGGTGAAATGTATGAAATTTCCTTCAAATTAGGCGTTTTCCGGTGTGTTTACAACCATGGCAGTTATTACGGCAAAACAATAGCCCAAGATAGAATGAAAAAAAATGCTAGCAGAGCGTGGTTTCGATCCACGGACCTCTGGGTTATGGGCCCAGCACGCTTCCACTGCGCCACTCTGCTTCACATGTTCCTGACTGATTTGCGTGTTTCTAAAGTTTCCCCCAATAAATTTTCTTCATTACTCCCTTTACCGGATTGAATGCATGAATGCTCTGCACACGAGTACTCCCCGACTCCCATGGGGATTCATTTTAGTGTAATTATAAAAGTTACTTCTCATGTGAGCTGCTTAGGGCCAAGCATGCAATCACCAATTCACTTTCACAAAAGCTTTCAAATTTTATCTAAAGAATACTAATGCGTCCAGATTTCATCAATTTAGGGTACTCAGTAAACCTCAGAAAATTTAGAAAAAACATGTGCTTTCTTACTGGATGCCTGGATCATGTCCCTTCACATGTCTGGCAGAACACTATATGTAACAAAGTTAAAGTTTTCTAATATTCTAACGCTAACGCCACGTTTCCTTTTAATTGCAATATATTTTTGACAGATCTTCAGCAAAATTGCAATGGAGAATAGCAAAGTGGTTTCGTGGAAGTGTACTGGGTCCGTGGCTCACAAATAATTGTGGACCAAAACCAATCGTGTCATGCTGCTATTTTTTTAAGAAAATGAATCCAAAGTTAAATTTTTACTCTTCAATAGATGTGCAAACTTATTGAAATGGACGAAAAAACGCGAGCATGTCATAACGCAGAGGTATTTGCATCAAACCACTCTCTGCATGGCCCTCTGCTAGTTTCATTTCTCATTTTGCTAAAATCCTTACCAAAACATGCAATCACACTCGTGTTGACTAAGTTTCAGTTATTTTGACTCCTTTTTCGAATTTAGGGTCAATTATCTAAGATTTTTATGATCATCTGAGTACCCTTGTATCTTAATAAAGCTAAAATATTGATGTAACACTATTTGCAGACTAGGTGCACGCTTAGTACAAATTTGCTAGTTGTTACCAGGTCACCATGCCCAAAATAGCTGTTTGGAAAGTAAAGAAAAATTAAAGATAGTTTCAGAAATTTTCGTTATTGATTTTAGATTGATAAACTATTAATAAAAATTGTTGTTAAGTTAAAAAAAAAATAGCAGAGCATGGTTTCGATCCACGGACCTCTGGGTTATGGGCCCAGCACGCTTCCACTGCGCCACTCTGCTAACACATCATTGCTTAACTTGTATGAGAAAATATGGAAAATTGATTTGGGCACTTTAGTGTCCGAATTGCACTTTAGTGTTCAACCAATGATTTTTCTTCCTTACTCTACATGTATATCTAGGATTGAAAATACTTTTAGCTTACTCCACGATGAATTCGCTTTAGTGTAATTTTACTCATGTGAGCTTCACCTTTACAAAAGCTGGGATTGGGATAATTACATTATATCTAAAGGATATAAAAATTCCCATATACATCAGTGGCGCTCTGTGAATTTCACAGAATGTCTGCCATTTGCATGTACATGTTCAGTTTTAATTTCAGATTTTTACTGAATGCCGGGATCATGTCCCTTCACATGTCCACAAACTCTTACGTAATCTAAAGTTCAAGTTGTCTAACATTCTAACGTGAATTCCCCGTCTCCCAGTCTGGCCCTACATACCTGTTCTTTATAATAATACACATTTCTCCAAATTTGCTGCATTCGAAGTCGCTGAGATAGCAGCTTGTTCAAATTCGAACGAACCGAAGAAATTCTCGTTAATTTTTCGACAGAGGCGGCCTTCTCAGTTCGCAAAAAGGAGCTTTCGACACATTTAGTATTCAATTTTGCCATCATTTACTTTACACGACTGTCGAATTCACCGGGCAAAAAAAAATTCTGATTTGTCCTGCCCATGACTGCCAAGCCAGGACTTGATTAGGTTCTAGGTTTGCGAGTCTCCTGCTGCCATCTAGTGAGGCTCTCGCAAAACCTTATCGGTGTAGTGTCAAATAATTATTCGAATTCTTGGTCATGATTTCATCACCATTCAAAGGATTCTGCGTGTCGAAATACGTAAGGATTTCGGACATGCGTAGTGATAAATGAAGGAAAATTAGAAAATACTGACTTGTCTTGTAGGAAGCACCAAAGGCAATTTGTAATATTTTTTGATAGATTATATTGAACCCCCAAAACTGTGCAAGCAACCCAATGATCCGTTGACCAGAACCAGGTTTTGCTATTTTTACAAATCTAATGTATATTTCATTGAAAAACTAAACACCACGAATTACCACAGGTCTCGCTGGTGTCATCTCTAATTACAAGCTCAATTTCCATTAAAATGTTTATTTTTTATTATGGATTTGGCGTTTTTTTACTTTTGTATTTAAAATATCTGTGCTAAAACACATCACGTACATGTATAATGTATGAAGGTAAAAGGTATAAATGGAATATGTATGAAGGTGAAATGTATGAAATTTCCTTTAAATTAGGCGTTTTTCGGTGTGTTTACAACCATGGCAGTTATTACGGCAAAACAATAGCACAAGATAAAATATTAAAAAAAGCTAGCAGAGCGTGGTTTCGATCCACGGACCTCTGGGTTATGGGCCCAGCACGCTTCCACTGCGCCACTCTGCTGCGGTGAAAACTAGTCTCCATCCAACTGAGGTATGTTTTTTCAATCTAAACACCTTTAAAACCGTCTTAATTACTGAAAAGTAACATGTTTAAGTAATGAAATCGCATTATATTCCACCAGAGATCACCGTAGTAAACAATTATTCGATATTTTGTAACCTCCGGTGGTAATCGGAAACACCACCAGGCGGCGCTCAAACTGTGCACCGTCAAGCCAATGCTGTACCATTTTTCACGCTAAATCTAGAATATTCTTGCCACTTATAACATCCTGATCGACAAACTTAAGCAATTACAGATCGCTGTGTAGTGAGTATAGGTTCATAGATTGCATTTCAAAGTTAATAAGTCAGTTATAAATTTGAGAAACAAGCATTTGAGTTATCGCAGGATTAGCGCGGACAACCGCAGGCTAGGCGCGCCACCTAGGGACGTTTCCCCGCACGGCGATTCTCTGCAATTTTTCAAGAGCGGTCACTAGCTTGTCTTATAGCAGTTCAAGATGGCGACCTGTGTATACGTCGTGCTGCGAGTGCTGGATTAAGTGGACAATTTCTAGCTGAAAATTACGTTCAAGTCTTATTGAAAAGCCCAAGAAACTCTCAAAGATGTCCAAGAAAACCTCAGAGACTCGCCGCAGCACAGCTGCGCAGTTCTTCCTCGAGGAGGAGCAGCATGGCGACCTGTCCAAAGCCACATACGACAAGGTGGTAACATGGTGCCCAATGCACAACATTTCCTTTTTTTGGTTCAAGTAAAGATAATATGCAACTGTGCTCTTATCTCGACCCCGACATAACAATGAAATTTGTCTTTCGCTGTGTCGTGTTGATTAGAAGGTTGCCATGCCCCAAAGTGTGGTAATAGCACACAAAAGTGCACCATGCATCAGCCTTTCAAAGGGTACGTCAGGGTACCTGGTACTGTTTCATGGCCCCTGGATTCAAGTCCTTATATTCAAGACAATTGTCTCGTGTGTCCCAAAACAGAGTAGCAATGCTGCTACGCAGACACGATTCTCAGGCTGGCCTCTGGAGCGTGGGGGAGGGGGGAATTTGAATCATTAAATGTCATCTATTCCCTAGCGTTTGTGTGATTCATAACCTTTGCACCCAACGACTGGGTAGTCAACTAACACATCACATAAGAAACATCATGGTGTTGCATCTCACTGTGATTGAACATTCTACAGATGTGTTGCCACAATTAAAGTTCCATCCCATATATAATACTTTCGTTTACTGTAATGCCACCATGTCATGGAACGGGCAGGACCATTAGTTAAAAAAAATTATTTAAAAAATATTCAGAGGTGTTGGGTATGAACCCCACTGATGTTCTTTTTCATCCCACAATGGGTTAGCGATTGGCTATCGAACATGCACATCATATCATATCAGACAGAGATAGATGTGTGCTATTATATACATGTACGAGAGATTATGAATGGTCATCAGCATAAAGATCTAATGTGATTTCCTTATGTGTTTCCATTCATGCTATTAGCAGTATATGGTATTACCAATGGAGAAAAACCAACCTTTTCTCCTCAATATGAAGAGAAGCGAAAAACTAAATTTTACAATCAAATGCCTACCTTGATCTCGGCAGTGTGGGTGTTGCGGTGGGCTGCTCTGTGTAGTTTTCTTTGCTAACGAGTGATGTTTGTGTTGCAGGTCGTGGAGCTGATTAACCAAGCCACGCTGTTGACTTCGATTCCCAACAAGGTCGCCAACCTGAAACAGGTAAGGGTTATCAGATAACTGTGTAGCAATTCTGTCATGCTGGTTATTGTCTGCTTACTGTTCTCTAATGTTTTTAGGTGCAAGAGCTGATCATTCACAGGGAGCCAACCCTCTTGGACAATTTTCTTGACGTGAGTGCTGCGCCTCCAACTTGCCCATAATTTGTACCCATAACAATTTGTTAAAATGTTTATCTCCCTTTTCAGGAAATGCTGGCGTTTCAACAGGACAAATCAGTCGACGTCCGCAAGTTCGTAGTTGGATTCATTGAAGAAGCTTGGTGCGTAACACATACTAACGACACATATACGAAAATTGGCAAAATTCTGCTTTGGCTAATCCATGGCACAAATGTTATCATTTTAGCAAAGCGGACCCTGAGATTTTCCCCCAGGTCATCGCCAACCTGCTCATGATGATGATCGACGGCGCCGTGGCCGTGGTCAAACGGGTGATCCAAAGTGCCACACAACTTTATAAAGTGGCATTTGCGGTAAGTCCTTGTGTTCAAAGGGGAAGGGAGAATCATGAATTGATGTAGTCTTAGGGACGTGCGACTAATCTTTTCTTGTTTTTCTTGAAGTGGCTCTGCCACGCCAAGGCAATCACTGAATTGATGGAATCGAGCTGGGCTTACATAGCCGACATTAAAAACCGGATTATTGCCATGCTTGACTCTGACAACGACGGGTGAGTGTTGACAAGAATTGAATAATAATGCAGAGTTTGGTATGCCCCAAGGCCCTTGATGATCAGATCTCAAATCATTGCGCTTCTCTCACGTTTATCACGATTTCTGTTTGCAGGGTACGGACTCACGCTATAAAGTTTATGGAATCGCTTGTCATCATACAGACATACCCGGTTAGCAATGCGTCACACGTAATATTCCATTGGAAACATGACACAGTTCCATAATGCATTGTTCTCTTTTGTGCTCAAATAGGAACCCGACACGCCAAAAAAGAACCCAAATGACGTCTCGCTTGAGGATGTGCCCCTCGGCCTGAAGTTTCTCAAGCCGAGCAAGCTGGAAGAGGAAGCCCGTAAAATTTACGATGCCCTGGTCACCTATCATGGGTCGCCCCACATTTCCAGGTCAGTAGAACTCTTCGCGGGTTACACGTTGATGGTTCTCCCAGATTCTCACAACTGTTGCCTTTCTTCCTTAGTGTGAATCTCATGACCTGCATGGGGGCACTGACGACGATTGCCAAAAACCGACCTGAATTTATCGTGAAGACTGTTCAGGCTTTTGAAGCCCTTCAAGGTGCATAAACGTAGTGTTTGTTTGCTGGCATTTGAGAGGTGTACAATTAAGATTTCCATGTGTTTCACATTGCATGTCCATATATGTTGATCATCACCCTTTTTATGTTTTCAGTGAATCTCCCGCCAACGCTGGCTCGGTCGCAGGTGAGCAGCGTGCGAAAGCAGCTAAAGCTCCAGCTGCTCAATCTGCTTAAGCTGCCGAGTGCAGTGACATGCCACACGCAGATTACCACGCTGCTCACCGACCTCGGGGCGACAGACCAGGAGGTACTGCGCTGCATGCCCAAGCCTGAGGAGTTGAAGAAGCGGGCTCGCATGGCTGAGGAGTCCAGCCAGCAGGCAAAAAGGGTGAAATTGGAGGTGAGAAAGTCGCTAATCCCTCACATAAGGGCTGGCTGTCATGCATTTTTTATAAACCATTTTGGTTTTAGGTGCATGAGGTCGTGGAGGAGGTGAAACCGGAGAAGGCGAAGCCATCAAAGATCTCCAAGATAGCGACCGACACCGCCATTGACATCACCGCCAAATTCCTCGCCCCGAAACTCGTGGCTGAGAACGTGGTGGACATCGTTCTGTTGAGCATGGTGACGAAGCTTTTTGATTATTTTTCATTAACGCACCTATTTTATGTATATGACGGCACAATTAAACCTGTATTATGAATTGCATACAAGTCATAGCTATGTTGTGCTCAAATATGTCTCATTATTGTCATGAGATTTAACCGAGGTGCCTGGTTGTCTGAAAAACCTGCAAAAGTCATGGAAATTAGTTGGATGACTACTTTGCCAGACACCCTGTATAACAATCCACTGGCTGACAATTGTTGTACAACGTCCAGACAAGGTAGCTAAGCGGGATCAAAATTGTTTAATTCGGGATTCTGAACAATAGCAGACAACGGACATACAATATCTGCGCTTTGAATCATCCATACTCTGAAATCGAAGCTAACTAACTCCATTGCCATTTTATGTAGGTTGCGCTGCCCGACGCCCTTCCTGCACAGTTCCAGTCCAACTACACCCCAATTGCGGCAGCTGGGACTGAAACCCAGATCGAGCACTTGGCACGCCTGCTAGCGACCCAGCTGACTGCCGCTGGCATGGGGCCGGGCATTGAGGAGGTCAGCAAGATGGCAAAGGTAAGCTCGCCATGCCTTTGTTTTATAATTTACCATAACTTACAAGGAGTTGTGGCATATATCAAAATGGGTTTTTTGTGCTACAGATTGCAGAGGAGGAGGAGGAGGAGGAAATGGGAGCGGCCATCAAGCCTATCGAAACAGTCGTCGGTGAGTACATTATGACGAGATTTGCGTCTTGCAAAGTTCATGCAGATTCTGAACATTCTCATTCGTGTAGGTGGAGTTTCGAACCAGGAGAAATCTGCACCGGAAGCAAAGCCATTGGTTGCGTTGCCAACTATCACACAGGTGAGTTCGAAGCTTATGAGAGCAGATTTTTGCAAATCTTGTTTCATGGGAAAGGTCTCGATGCTAATAAATATTTTGCAGGGCAAGATGACGAAACGACTGGCTGGAGTCCGTCAACTAAAGCTGTCTGAGGTCACCAAACCGCTTCCGGTGGAGCAAATGAAGGGCATGGCAACAAATGCTCTGCTGAGGATTTTGGCTGCTGAGCGTAAGTTCGCCTCATGTGGTCCTCAAATGCTTAGTCACAAGTTTTTCCACCAATAGTTTCTGTTCTGAATTGCAGGAGCTGCCAGTGTGGGTGGTGCCGCGCAAGTTCGGACGAAGATCATATCCTGGCTGGTCACCTACTTCAACCATGAGTGCATGAACGGTGTGTCTTCTGTCTAAAACACTCTCGTCAAAAGTGTGATTCTTCCTCTTAAACGTAAAAACTTTAGCTTACTCGGTTTTCTTTCGGGAATTTTTTCAGAGGTCAAGGACTTCATCTTCGAGGACATCCGTGGTCGCGCCGACCTTCTGTTCCACTGGCTTTATGAAGAATACGCCAACTACCAGGGCTTCAACCAGATGTCTGACACACTGCAGAAGGTCGGCAGCGATCAGTATGACAAGGTCCTCTGCTGCATCCTCAGTGGCCTGCTGGAGCGAACGGAGCAGAAGGACCGTGAAATGCAAGTTTTCCAGATGTGCAATTTTGGCCAGATGTAACATCCGATTTTAATACCGGGATTTTTTACTTTCCTGCAGACTTTTCGTACGCGTCTTCTTGGAAGTGCCATTCGTGACTGAGAACGCCATCGAGATTTTGAAGACCTTCTGTCAAGACGAGGTGAGGCGGTCAGCTCGTTGAATTAGGGAAGACATAATGGACTGTTACTAATTGTGATCTCTTCCAGAGCCGAATCTCAGTGGGTATCAACATCCTCAAGGACCTGGTGACCAAGCGACCCATCAAGCAGCTGGACTTCCTCAGTGTCATTTTGGAATTGACTGGCCATGACAAAAGTGAGATTCGCAATCAGGCCATCAAGGTGACCAAGAATCTACACGAAAGAGGGGAACTGAAGACATCAATAGAGGTACCGGTTAAAACATTCTTACGTCACAGGTGGTGCTGATAAACTGGCATCATCTATTAAAGTCCACATTGAAAATCTGATAACTAATGTTCCTCTGCAGGAGCACGCGTTGATGAACTTGAAATTTCTGCTACTGTCAGAGCCTCCTTCTCTTCTGTTCGGTGTAAATCTAGGACGTCCAAGTGAGTCTTCCAACCTGCCTTTCTGCATGGTGCTAGCGTTAGTCCCGTTGATTCTCATTCGATCATTTTTTCAATCCACACAGCCCCCGTCGAAAGTTGGACAGAGGAAATGACGCGGGTCTGCCTTCATTTGTATTTGGTATTGCTGCCAGTCAACCACAAACTCATACACGAGTAAGTATTACTGACTGGTACGTCCATTGAAATGGACCTAGCAGATTCAAGTCGAGCAAGTTTCAAAAGTTTCTTTGAATTTCAGCCTGGCACAAGTCTACGTCGCCACAAGTGCCGACATCAAGCGCATGATCCTCAGAGTGCTGGAGAACCCCGTCAAGGGCATGGGCATGGACTCGCCAGAGCTGCTCACCCTGGTGGAGAGCTGCCCTAAAGGCGCCGAGACGCTGGTCACCCGCATCATTCACATTCTCACCGATAAAGCTCCTCCATCAGCCGAGCTGGTAGCCCGGGTTCGGGACCTTTATCACAAGCGAGTTCCCGACGTGCGGTTCCTCATCCCTGTGTTGAATGGGTTGGCAAAGGCAAGTTGCTTTCCGGTTTCTCTGACGTCGTGATGGCTATAGCACCCTCGATTAATCCTTGTTAACTTCTTTGTTTTCAATTTAATCCCACAGAAAGAAGTGGTGGCGGCGCTGCCAAAATTAATCAAACTCAATCCTGTCGTGGTCAAGGAAGTGTTCAATCGACTGCTAGGCGGACACGGTGAATCTGGCGCTACTTACACTAGTCCCTTGACCCCAGCCGAGCTGCTCATCTCTCTCCACAACATCGATTCAACCAAATGTGATATGAAAACCATCATCAAAGGTGAAATTTATGGATTTCCCGCTCCATCTTGACTTATTCCTTTGTAACATGGTGTCAAAACCTTATACATGTTCTTCATGTGTTGGCATCATAACGTGGGTTCTGTTATGGATCTTCTCAAACTCTCCAATTTCATTGCAGCAACATCGTTGTGCTTCGGCGAAAAGCACATCTACACCCAGGAGGTGCTAGCGGTCGTGATGAAGCAGCTGATGGAACAGAACCCGCTCCCCACCCTGTTCATGCGGACGGTGCTGCAGTCCCTTTCCCTCTACCCCAGGCTCATCGGTTTTGTGATGAACATTCTGCAACGCTTGATTCTCAAGCAGGTTGGTATCGTCTCTGGTTTCTCACGAAGGCGCACTGCGGACTATCCAATGTTAAATATCCTTCTGTTACTGCTAGGTTTGGAAGCAAAAAAAGGTGTGGGAGGGCTTCATCAAGTGCTGCCAGCGAACGAAGCCGCAGTCCTTCCAGGTGTTGCTGCAGCTGCCTGCATCGCAGCTACAAAATGTGTTCGAAGCTAGTCCAGACCTAAGAGAGCCTTTGCTGAATCACGTGAATTCGTTCACATCCAACCAGGTAGGAAAAACCCCGTACATTGGTGTGATGACCACACTCCATGGACCTAGCCCATTGTTAATTACCACGAAATATTTTTTTTACAGAGGGCGCATATTAACCAAAGCATAATCGACGTGCTGACAGGTTTCGATCGGGAAAAAGTGGTAGTCAAGATTGAACCGGTAGGTAACGCGGCCCTCAAATATCACAGTAGAACCCTGATTATTCGAGAAGCATGGGCCCTGAATCTCAGAATTTTTGCATTGGGCTGCTGTTTGGAAGGGCTCTTGGGTTGTACTGAACTTCGCTTTTGTAAGAATGCAACCATTGCTAACACTCACCTGTTTTCTGCACGTGCAGGGTATACACATCAAGGAGGAACCAATGGATCAACAGCCTGCCGAACCCAGTACTCCGGCCGTGGTTGAGAGCATAGCCGACATCGAAGCGATCAATGAGTGAACTGCGTGGACGAGTTATTTGCCGCCTTTTCTGTTCGTACACTTCTATTTGAGGCACAGCAAGCATATTTCAAAACGGCTAAAATGCAAAGATAATAAGCACAGATTAGGCAGTGTCCCTTGCCTACGAACATTTTAGTGATTTCTGACAAGTGAAATTGCCCGTGCTGAAAGAGGAACTGCATCGTTGTCTCTGCACATAGTTTCTGCTGCCCCTCAGCCTTTTGCGACTGCTTTGCAAAATGGCGGAGGAAAAGAGAATATCGAAATGTTGCACATGATCACTGGGGGATGCCCCTGTTTCATAACTTTGTTGCAATAAATATTTTTTCTCTCTATGAACCAATTTTAACATTGAAGGTTGCTTTTACATGGTACCCGCTTTACTAGAAAGTTGGGGAAATTGGGTTGTTTATTTTTAAAACAAGATGTAAAAGAAGAAACGACTGAAGGAAAATGACCTCTATGGTTGAAAGGATATATAGGATAGAAGAGTGGTGATCATCAGTTCCTAGGAACGCCTAAAGTTGGCCTTTACTTGGGGATCAGTACTGGGTTGATTGAAGGTGGTTACGAGATTACTTTGATTACAGAAATAATGGAAGTTCTTAAATGGTATTGCAATATTTGACGAGTTTTACTTGGGGTTTGAAAATAAAAAACATTACGTTAATCACTGTCAAGCAGTCAGGAGAATGTCAGCGAAATTGTGTTGTAAACACCAATGTTGTTAAAACGAACCAACTGAATGCACGAGTTTTTATTTTCACGATAACCGCTGTACAAAACAAACCACTTTCCCATTAGTTCGACTGCTAATTTATGCATCGTTTGATCAGGGAGGCACTTTCCATGGGGGTTGACTGTTACGCTCGAGGGGGATGCATAGCACTAAGGCAATATATATCTGAATTTTACAAACCCATTATTTAAATAATATAAAAACATAAAACGAAAGACGTCTGGAAACAAGCCCCGCACCTTCGCATGTGCAACTGCGAATAAAAACAAGCATTCGGCTAAGCGGCAACCGAATTTGGGCGCCCTACGAATAATAGCTCTAAAAAAGAATTTCTCGTAAAATTTCTGCTTAAAAATATCAACAAGAAAACACGCGCAGCAGCCTCCTTTTCTTGGGCAAAAAAAGCTGCTTAGAACTACACGAATCGTTGTCGGTTTGAGTTTCCTCTCCGGTTTTAGAGCCTGCTGCAAACAGAACCCTTCAGCTCTTAGAACTTCTTCCGAATGTTCAAAGTTTGATCTTCGGACGCGCGGGTCCAGTTGTGGGTCATTAGGAACGTAGGGGGTTGGTAAAAATTTGCGCATGCAGACATTTTGCCAAATTCCATGAAAAACGCAGCAAGGAACCACGCAGAAGCTCTTCGGAAAGTTAAATAACCACAATTTGCTATTACGCAAAGTGTGCGTGCCATGAACAGATTAATGCTGGCAGTTATGGACCGAACGAGTTCGTGGGAGTGTCGCATAACGTTGAATTGCTCGTTTAATTAAGTTCCAAGCTGCATTTGCTCTTCATGTGCTCCCTCACATAAGCAGGAACTTCGATCGTAATGTTTGAAACGTTTTTATGAAGTAAATTTAAGATTCGGATTGTGGGCCAAATTTTACGTGCTGGGTCAGCCTATGCTATTCTGTGTGCCAACATGCTTGCAAGATACACTTAATGAGATTTTAACTCCCTAAACTGCAGCAGTTACATCAAACCAGCTACAGCAAAGGAGTACAGATAGCCACATGGGGACACAGCAGGTACCAAAACAGTACCTGACCATTATCACACGCAACGAATTTTAAACAAATATGCCAGATTTTGATTTGTTTTGAGCTCAATACCCAAACGGGTAAAAAGTTCCAAGAATCGTGTTTTGTTAGTTTATCTTGCACGCTATGTGCCACACCAGAATGCCGACGTACACTACCAAAAACTACCGTGCGATTCCTTGCTCTCACGGCGAGATTACTGCAGCGACGGGGATCGGGGTCAAAGCTCGTATATGTATAGTTAGATCACACCAGTTTGTCAGTAAGCGGGTCGTGTCAGGCGCTCCTAGACAGGCGGCGGGCCGAACCTGTACTGGAGCATTGGGTCGAGTGATCGGGCGAAGTTGTTGCTGAGGGCACACTGGTAGTCCTCCTCGTAGACGGGGACCAGGCTGGCGATGCCGAGGAGCAACAGCATAAGCGCCTGGATGGGCAACGAGGCCCTGATCACTCGACCCAAGAAGCGTCCGCAGCTTCTCAGGGTGGACGGCGGCGCCTCACTGGAGCTGCTAGCTGCCTCTCCGAGACTGCAAAAGTGAACAAAGTCGACGGATCATGGCTTGGTACGATGGGATGCAACGGCTGACAGGCGTTGGCAAACCATGGGACAAAAGCGGGGTTTGTGTTGGATTGCAACCGACAAGGCATTATGCACAAGCAATACAATGCTAACTAAAGCGTACATGTCTGTCTGCATTGGCCATATGGGAACAACAGGCATGAGACTAGAGGGGTATAGGATATGCAGTTTCAGGCATTTTTTTTAGGATTGCAAACAGACTTCAATAATCTGTGAGTCACTCAAGCCCATACAGCGCAGGCAAAAACTACTTGGTTTACATGCATGGTTAATCGGGCTTAGGCTTTCGATGGGAGAACTTATGGGCTGCTTTCATAAATCCGACAATAAAACTTTCTACTTTATGAAATCCACTCCCGGACGGTTTTTCGTCCCAGTTTTAATGGGACGTAAAACGCTTCGCTTTGGTACATAAAGCAGCGATAACGTGCCAAAAAAATTTGACACCCGGGCTCTATTTCATAAACCACGAAGAGCGTCCAGGAGTGTGGAGAGTTGATGAATTTGAAGGATTGCTGTGAGGAGTTGAGCTACACATCAGCTTCATCAACTCTACACTCCTCAGTTTTATGAAATTGGACCCTGATGGCATACATTGACAGGGTTCAAATTTAGAAAGTAAGACTCTGCGCGTGCAGTGTAGGTTTACGTCTTACTAACCTCACCCAGGTTTCAGCGTCACAGAAGGCAACATGTCTAACGCTTATTAGAAACTTGCAACTACAGTAATGATCCTCACTGAAGGAAAATCATTTCCAATGTGCTCGGGATCGTAGATGTCAATAGTTTCTATCAGTTGGTTTCTATAATATCTGACACCTAGTTCTTAGAAGGCCCAATACTTAATTTTCAAGGCAATTATGTGGGTGTATCTGTAAACAACTTTCTACAAGCTGCAATTAATGGCCGGGACTCATGAGCAGGCAGCGTCAACTACAAGCAGTAAGCGAGGAAGGCGAGTGCTCGTGCAGCAAAGCATAACAAAGTCAAATGAAAATAAATAAAATGTGAAAAAGAAAAGAAATATTTACATTTCTTGGTGCATGGGAGGAGCAGAATTGTCTCCACTCTGGGAGTCGTCATTCTCCAAATACTAGAGGAATCACACACAAAAATAATAAATCAACCACGAGAACGGTGTTGAAAGATAAAAATGTTGAATTCAAAAGAAATGTGATTATGGAGGTGTGAGCGTGACGATGGAATATACACATGTACATGTATACAGTATACATGTATGAAAATTTAGTGCAAGGAGGTTCGTGACTTACCAAGTGTATCAAAATGGCGGTATTTTGAAAATTTAACATGCAAGATGACCATTTTTTCTTTAGCTCGAAACATTAAAAATGCTTGGTCATTTACGCGATAAAACAAAACTAAATTTAACCTACATGTACAATCGACCGATGATATTCATCATAACCGTTCGACTTTCGAACGACTTTCGCGTTCTTAAAAATGTCGTGCGACCAAATATGCGAAAAATTAAATGCTATTCGAGACCCATGAAATCCCGGCCATCAATTATGCTTTCCATAAGTCATGAACAGGGATTAAGAAATAAGGATGCACCACATCTGGCAACACCACAATATTTAGAAAGCGTTTGACTTTCGCATTTCTAAAGTCCTAGCCTGACCTCTAGTAATTTCTCTGATACAGTATATCATCGATTGACTGTACACTTAAAATTCTAACAAAATTTGCTGCAAGCAATTCAAGCAAACAGCAAAATGTACCAGTATTCACAATGTGATTAAAAAAATTCTTAGCAATTGAAAGTGTAACTTTGGTGCAAAAGTCATCCAGTTCAAAAATCTACAAATTAAATACGGAGGACGTTCAACTATTATGTCATCCCATTCTCGTGAGTTTTGGACTGTTCTCCTTTCAAGCATGCAATAAATTAACAGACTCCCCTCCCCTGACCCATGAGGCTGGCACGAATGAAGGAAATGGCCTGGCCAGATTAATTGCAAACATTCTTTTGAATTCTTTCTATTGGTCCATTTGAATTCCCCAGTATATTTTTTCCTTGAACGGACTGTAGAGCATAAACGATGGATTTAATCCATTGTTTTACAAAACAACAGCAATTATAACATCATCATTTGACAAACCCCACCCCTCCCACCTAAGGACATAGTATTTAAACGTAACCTCTCAACCGTGGACAAAAAAGGTACATTTACGTGACAAAAAGTAAAAATAAAAAGATTGTAAGATGATAATTGGGCCTTACCTGCTTGGACAGCATCAGCATGTTGTTGGACATGCAGCCATCGCAGTCTGGCCTTAATAGGTTAGCTCTTTCGGTCTGCAAAAATGAAACGAGCGATTTGTGTGAGCTTAGAGCGTGGTACTCGGGTTGCACGTGAATATATTGCTCATCGCATGCCATAAGGGCTTACCGGGTCGACATCTCCGGCTTCCAGGATCCTGTTCAGCTTGGCGATGTAGGCTTCGCAGAGCAGCTTCAGGATCTGGATGCGCCGGGCGAGGATGGCAATTTTCTCGCTCGTTCGGATTTCCTGGGGGGACGAGGCGGTGATGAGCAGCTGGCTGGCCATCTCCTGCAGCGCTAGCACTTTGTGTTCGCATTGCTCTAAATCGGATTTCAGTTCCTATGTTTTTCAAATAAAGAACGAATCATCAATTCCTTCTGACAAGACAGAAACAAGAGATCCAGCGAAAATAGTTGGAAAATATTTAGCGTTTACTGTTTCTGACAAATAAAATCATTCCCACGAATTTTTGTCGTCATTCTTGCTTCAATGCCAGAATCATGACATGGCATTCACTTACGGCAAATCTGTCTCTCTTAGCAGCCACGGTCAGCGCGTCAGCACTGACGTCCACGGGTTCAGCCTCGCGAATGGCGCTCTCAGACGTCTGCAGCCACTCCAGCAGATCATCGATGGTGCGGAGGAAGTCCTTGCACTGCATAAGCGACGCCTGTAGCTTGAGTTGCCGGGTGACGGCATACTTGCATAGCTTGTCCCACCTGACGTTAATTTTCTGAAAGCAACGAAAAAGTGCGTTGATGTTGCTACACGCCGTCATGAGCGCAGCAAATCCAGAAGTGGGCTCACCTTAAGTCTGTCTTTGATCTTCCGGGCCTCAGGTTTGCTCCCCATCCGCCTCAAGATGTCCTGCTGGCAGAGGTTGAGCGACATCAGGATGGCCTTATGGCTGTCCAGCGCCAGGAGGAATTGCTGCGAACATTGCAAGAGCTTTACATCAGCAAGAAAATTGCAAGAGCTACATCTTGGGTCTCCACCAAGCTCCGCATCGCCGATTCCTACCTTGTGGACCTGAATCAGGCCCTCCAAATCTTGAATGGTGGTGGCTCCCTTGCTGTGGTCTGACTGGTGCGCCTCGGCTTCGGTGAGCCACGCCTCTAGGCTTTCCATGTCCTTGAGGAACTGTTCCCACTGATGCCACGCCTCTTGCAGCTGGCGGTCGCGCTCCTTGGCGTCGAGATTCTCCCAGCGGCTGATGGTAGCTGTGGTTGAAAAACAACGGGACATTTTAGGATTTCGAAATTTAGACTCAGATTGATTCTTCAAAGGAGTCGATCCAGGCAGGTGGCCATGTGTGCACAATATTTCACATCCCGGTACGCATGCCTGATGTTATTTCACCATTTTCACATGCAGATATCTGATTTTTCCCCATTTAACCCCATATTTCAGCAGAAACGAAAAAAACCACACCTGCCATTATGTAAAAATGTACTACATAGTGACAAGAACGCAGTAAGCGAAGTGTCTTAGAAACTTATGATAAACTGGTGGCTTTTAGCCCACATGTACACAAGAAGTGCATTCTGAGAGAACGCTGTAGGCGACATTTTTTTTGGAAACGTAAACCGAAAGTGCTGGATTTTTCCTTGGCTCACATTTCTCAAAAAAAATGTTTGGTCTATCCTAAGAGAACGCCACAGGCAGATTTTTTTTTAAGGCTGCTTACAAGTGCGTTGTGACTTTGGGGACACCCTCCATAAAATTCAAGACATAACATCTACCTTTCCT
>JAQFYZ010001041.1:0-28477 GCA_034695085.1 Cylindroiulus punctatus
GACAAAATGTGACAAATGTCCAATTCTTGGATGTGACAAAATGTGACAAAATATGACATAGCTGGCCACATGCCTGCGTAGGCTACATTTTTTCACAAAAACCAGATCTCAGGTCAGTAAATTTAGCAAATTCTATAAAAAAATGCTTTGGTTATGTTAGTGACCATGACGGATGCGTCCTTTAGCGCCGATTTTTTAAGCAAACTAATCGTTATTTCCGTTATTTCCTTCACATTTTCACAGCATCTCTTACATTCCCTGATGCTTTTCATTACCGTGACATTCCCTGAGTTTCCAGCTAGTGGGGCAGTAGTGTAAGCAGATCAAATACAAATCCTTCAGAAGCATCCCTGTTTGCATGAATTTTGTATCGAACGCCGCAAAACTGGATCTCGTGCACTGAAAACTGATCAACATTGTCAACTCGCCAGCAAGCCACCTTGTTCTACTGTCACCTGCTCCTGTTGTTTGTATCTAAGTCAAGCTTATTTTAATTCGTCACGGCGACGCCATCTCTATACGATTCATCCGTGAACATTTGTGCTGCATCGTTTATAAGAAAAGGGTTTTGTGACGTCGGAAATGATGTGCGATGTCGAACTAAGCTACGCTGTAACCCAAATCATCACCAACTCTGGTTTTCTTCGCAGCTAATTTAATACATTTTAAAAATGTGGAAAGCTGCAGTATTGCCCTTTGCTCCAATCATGACGAATTCGCACAACTGATTTTATCCCCATTATATCTATCGACATCGTTAAGGTACTGTATGCTGCTGCACCTTTCCTTTCTTCTCCATGTGTATGTCAGTATATTGTAATGCGCGATACTAGAATGCCTGCTAACCTGGTTCGTACTTTTAGGCCCGTGAGGATTGCATGTAATGTAGTAAGTATCGTTACCTCGAGTGCATATGTGGTGTTTTGACCATTTTCTTTGCAGTTTTACTTTCGAAACATTGCGATAAGGAGAATTTGGATCAATTCATTTCAATTGCTGCTGTTTCTCAAGTTGGTAATCCATGAAATAATCATTGCTTCAACGACAGTTGCAAAGGGAGTGCTTAGCATTGTAATATTATTTGTCTTTTTTGATATAAGGCACAAGGGGCCCAGGCAAACATTGTTTACCCTCATCACTGTCCAGGCCTACTACAGCAAATGCTTCCATGGTTATTTGTGGTAGTAGTTTTTCCACCGAAGTTGAATTATGCAGCTAGTTTACATCGAAATTTAGAAGTGAATCAATGATAAGTAGCAGAATGGGAATTAAGGGCACTAGCTGTCGATCTTCCACCTTATAGTAAGAATCTGTATCCTACCCTATTGGTTGGTTCGTAAGCACTTATTTATTAAGGTTTTATTAGTGAATTTCATTTTGCATTTCTCCGTCCAGATATTATCGCTTTTCTACCAACATTTATTTCTTATCAACTTTTGAATATATCGCGTTGATTTTTTTACTTTTTACAATGGCAGAGATAATTTATCACCAATTTCTGTACCTTTTTAAGCAAATGTATGATTAAAAAATCGATATCAGTTTTAAATTAATATTTTGAGCTTGAAAAGGATTTCCCCTCTTAATTTCTCAAGAGTCGGCAAATAACATAGTAACTTCATTTATTTTATTGCAAAAGTCCGTGTTTCATTTAGGATATACCAGCCGCAGCACTGTCCAGTTCGTCTATGTAGGTCTGGCATTTTCCCATAAGAACCTTGATAGCTTCGATCATCAGAATGTCTGGCGTTAATGCACCGGTCGATTCTATGGAAACTTTATCAAAGAGAACAAGATAAGTATTAGCAATAATGTAATTCGAAACTTCTTTTACTGTCAACAGAAAGGACTTGCTACTAACATATGATGTGATCTCTGACTCTGGACATTTCTACGGCATCTTTCAGATCCTCATGACGGTAAACGTTGCGACTATTCGTGTCCCGCCTCGGGTTTACAACCTTCGCTACATTCTCACCTACATAGTTAAAATATTGTTAACGAGAACCAATGAAGATAACGTCATACAGGTGAGGGACAGAAATTTATCTTACCGTTTTCTTTAACTAATTGCATCACCCCAGGTGAGAAACACTTGACTAATCGCTCAGCTTGCTCCCCCTTCACTTCTCTTGTCAGGGTGATCTCTGGTAGTAGGCGATATGACGCAGTTGCTAAATGGGGAATATTTGAGTGACATGAAAACGGGTCAACTAGTAACATTTATATTGATGATTTTAATTTCAGACAATCCAAAATTTATCAAAAATTGTTTTAAAACGACCACTGACCCACGGGCGAAAATTTAGCATGGTCCTTTCCGATGCCTTTGACAGCATGGAGGACGAGATCCAATTCATGACCTGGCCTCATCTTGGCAATTAGTATATCATCGTCAATAGGCCCCACGTTTTCTTTGGTGTACTGACGGAAGACAAAATAAGCCATTACGATAAAAGCACCAAAAACGATTGCTATTTCTGGAATGTGATGGCAAGTCAAACATTTTATATTACCAAATGTGCCTGATCTCCAATTGGAACCCATTCCAAATGTTTAGAGTAAACTATTCGACAATATAAAAAAGTAGGATACATTAACAGTCCTGCATAACGTAATTTACTTTGTAACATTTTAGCGCCATACACACACACCAGAATGATTTTTATATTTGTCTTCAGCATCAATGGCATTTTCAGTTGCATGTTCGTTTTTTGAGCACTTCAATTTTAATGTAAATTCTAACGTATCCTCCGCAGACTTCTTAGTCACCCCTGAAAATAGACGATAATTGAGCAATGATAAAAGCAGAAGCTATGCTTCAATGCAAGCACTGTCAATAGAGGATCCGTGGCATTTGGTAACAGCTTTGGGGAAGGGGGAAGGGTCCTCCACTGGCATTTTTTTTTTGGCCAAAACGTACCCTCTTGTTTGTATTCAAATAATCTCGGATCTGCTTTGAGGGGAATTAAACCTAGCCGATGTGCAAGTACATCGTCAGGGATGACTGAAGTGTTCAACCGCACACCCACTTTTTCGATGGCCATGGTGGGTACCTAATAGGTAAATGTTTAATTAGAAAAGGTAACCGTAACTATCACATAATAAAAAATTAGCACATTCACAATTTCATACCTCTGCTATAAGGATTCTCCTGAAGGCATTTGCGATAGCCACGTCTATTCCTATCAAATCAAACTCCATTTCCATTTCATTGAGACGAATGATTTTGACGCAGAAGTTCTAGAAATATTTCCATTATCATATAACTAACAAATTCACATGACACATCACACACCCCACTTCAACAGTCACACAATTGAAAACTTGTCAATTTGTAGAAGCAAGTACGTAGAGGAACGACAATGTAGTTTTATAGATTTTACTTGTTTGAATTTATCGAAACTCCAGCTGTCATCGTAGCCTGGATAGTTCCAAGGGAAGTCCGTAGTATGGACCTAAAAAATAAAAGGTTTAATTTATAATGGTACAGTAACACGTGAAACAACCACGTGTAGTCTGACAATTCGTTACCAATGAAGATTGACATTTGAAAATTCCCGCAAGGTTATACTTATCAAAATGTTTCGCTTACATTTGAAATTCCATGCTCATGATGGGTAATTCTTGTTCGCACATTTTCAACGTCCTTCATTGTATTATTTTAATAGGAAAATACACAGCAACCTATCTTGTTGACGACAATTTGCTATAGCAGACAGCATTGGAAGTCCGGAGGCAGGAGCGTCTTGGAGGAATTCTCCAATGCTCGCTCGTCATACTCCAAGTGGGCGGTGTTGGTGTTTGGCAGGGCCTGCTTTTGCTTTAGAGAAAAGTACATTTCTGATATATCCTCCAAAATGGTGAGTGGATTTGCTCTGTATTTGGGATTTTGCTGATGTATATGTTTGAGAGACATGCGTGTTTCATTTGCATTTATTTTGCCATAAATTTGAAAGGACATTGATTGGCTCTGTGGAATTCCGAACGTTACCCTCGTATTCCATTTCAGGCCTATGATTGAATTTGACAGCAATTAATTGCCTCCTATCTGTTGAATTTTCCAGATTCGGTTTATATTGATCCAGAATCGGGCCGGCAAAACTCGTTTGGCAAAATGGTACATGAATTTCGATGACGATGAGAAGCAGAAGCTCATTGAAGAAGTCCATGCAGTAGTCACTGTTAGGGATGCCAAACATACCAATTTTGTCGAGGTAAAGTGTTCATTTGTTTTTTGCTAATATACAAAGTTAAGTTTGAGGCCACTTAACTCAGTATGTATATATGTGGTTTAGAATCTCCGTCTTCAACACCTCATCCCTCAAATCTCAATCATTTTAGATGTGTCACAATGTATTTTGTTACAGTAAGGAGATCAATGGACAGTTATTCTTTCAGGCATCTCTGGAAGGGAGGGTGGGGGGAGAGGACGGACGGACAGACACAGGTTCAATTCCTTATACCTATTAGCTATGCTGAGTGTGGTTCTCGTTGTGTCCCACAATCTATCCCCACAGACAACATATGCAGGGATAGTTCCCCCAAAATCGGGCACGACTATTCATCTTTCTGTAATTTCTTAATTTGTCCTTTAATTTGGTTATAATTGCCCCTCCCCTCGATCACCACTTGACATCATTGTCAAGGTAAAATTAACAGTTTGCAAATAGAAGAGTGAAAGTAGACACAATATATGTTGGCGACAAAATACTGTAGTTTCCAAATGTTATAGGGCTTCAATATGCCACTGGTGATATTTTACATGTGGTGCACGGTGGTCATTCTTAACAAATACTCTTATAGCTACCACATGGGTAGTTTAAAAATTCTGTACACTATACTGTTTTGAAGAAAATGTTGTTTTACAACCAATCACGTTAGGATCAATTAAGTTATGTATGGTCTTCTTTTCAGTTTCGCAATTTTAAGATTGTGTATCGTCGTTATGCTGGTTTATACTTCTGCATCTGCGTAGATATCAATGACAACAATTTAGCATACTTGGAAGCAATTCATAATTTCGTTGAAGTTTTAAACGAATATTTTCATAACGTATGCGAGTTGGATCTAGTGTTTAACTTCTATAAGGTAAATTATGATTTTTTTTATCCTAAATATACCTTATGATTAGGGATTTATCTTCATTTCATTAATAATAATCGCCAAATAATAACAACAACGATTTTTTTTACAGGTTTACAGCGTCGTCGATGAAGTATTTCTTGCGGGAGAGATTCGAGAAACCAGTCAGACCAAAGTGTTAAAACAACTCATCACCTTAAATTCACTGGAGTGAACGTTGGAAAATAAAAATTTGGGAGGATGGAAAGAATACTCATTTCGATTGAATCTTCCATTATGAAGTCATTTGGAGGATTTGATTTTTTCTTCTATAATTGGAGATGATCCATTAATGAAGATTTGACCAAGTGTTCTACAGAAAATTTATTATGAAGATCTGATCAGCCTCCGAATCAGTTATTTGTGTTCTTCTGGTTATTCCACGCATCTAAGTAAGTAATCCTTCCATGTACATGTTATAGTTAAATACGAGTAATTGTGGTATTTAAACGATTAAGGTTAAAATGGGGCTTTACAAAATTTGTGACTGCTTCCGAATGATTCATGTACAGAACTTGGTGCGTTAAAGTGTTTATATACATTATTACAAATATTATATAAAAATTCATCCATTCCTTTTTTATGTTGTCTTTAATGTCCGTTAACCTCTCATTTTCTTCTGTGGACCATAGTATTAGCTGTGCGCGTGACCAGTAAATTATTTAACACGAATAAAGTAATTATTAAAACTCATTTTTTGTTTCACTGATTGTATGATTTTGGAATGTGAAGAATTAAAATTAGTGGATAACTGTGCTGGATTATATCATCTATTTTACTATGTATTTGATTTTTCACAGGAAATGGATGGTGCATGACATACGTTTTTAGGCAGAGGGCGTTTTTAAGGTTCAGAAAATTTCGGTGCAGGATTCTTCTAAAAGGGCCCATCAGTTTTTGCACCAACTGCACCTGCTGTAAAAACGCCAGAGAAATTCCAGTTTACTGGAGAATTAAGTAAGTGCTTACTTTAATTAGTAGAAACTAAGGGTTTTTCTTTTGCAAGTTAAAACTTTTTTGTCAACGGAACTTAATTTCCGAATTGCCCCCGTAAAACAAAAATAAGGCACTGGTAGAGCTACATGTACATAGAGTGATATCGACAAACTTTTTAAGAATCTTAATTTCCCATTTCGTTTTATCTGACACAGGTGAAATTTTTCTATTTTTGTACAAATCTCTTCAAAAAAAATTGTGTACATAATATAGGCCTATATCTCAACTTCTTGGTTGTCTCTGTATATTTCCACGATATTTCCATATCCGTATATTTCCATGAACCGATAAAGAGATAGCTTGACGGGGTGTTTGAAATGCATCGAATTTTTATGCAGCTCATTTGAGGAAATTCAACAATTATGTCATCATCCTAGGGGGAGGGAGAGTAGTCAAATGATAGTCATACATGTGTACATGTAATTTGTCGTCCAGTTTTGTAAAAAAAATTAAACTTACGGTGCATTTCTTTTATAAGTGTGCTTTCATAAATGATATCACCATAGTAATAAATTGCAGTCGTTTTTCGCCCTCAAATGTGGAAAAAAAGGTGAAATTTCCCTATTACCAGAGGAAAGTTAGGGAAGGTCATGACCTTTGGCGGGAAACTCAAATGTTTTCATGCCTTCAATTACGTTCGTGACGTGAACTGAAATTAATATGCAAATTAGTCGCGGTGTAGCATAGTTGAGGTCGTTGCAGACCGTTGGCATTTTCATCATAAAACTAGAGCATGGCGCAGCGCATCCAACCACCTCGGGCTGTAAAAAAATGTAGGCCTAAATCAAAGTCGGGGGCCGAAAATGTAAGTACACACTTTGTTAAAAGCAATTAGTAGGTTTTTTGAAACCATAAACTGGTACATCTTCCCAATTGAATTTGAGGCAAAAAAAAAATTCTTCAAATTTGAGGTCGCGAATTTTTTTACAGGATGAAAATTATGCGAATGTTGCAAGCATGTGTAAGTGAGAATTACGAATACTGGGCACTCGCGTGCGTGTATATTCAATTCTTGATTGTCCGCAATAATTTTTCATCTGCTCTACTCGTCTTGTCCAGAACATTATCCACTCATTTTATTTCAGGCAATGCAAGAGCCTCGGACGAGGCAAATAAATACGATTTGGCCTGTGCACCTGCCACTTACAGTACGTTTTTACTTTTTAGATTTATCGTGTATAAAAATCACATAAAGTGCAGTTAACTGTTTAAAAAAATGGCTTTATTCATTTAGAAGTGTCGCGTCCAATGCGAAGCCATTTGTGCGATGTTGTATCTGAAGTGCTTGAAAAAGTTTCAACCAGCAACGCATTGCATATTGAAGAGAGGAAATACGACGGTGATTATGACAATCATTACGCCGAAGCAATTATCTCTTATATGAGATCGCTGGAAATCAGGAGGCGACTGCCAACCGATTACCTTACAAACCGAAGTAGATCGCTAAACCCAAAAAATAGAGCCATCATTGTTGATTGGCTCATTCAGGTTCAGGTAAGTTGGGGGATTACCATAAACTAACGTGCGAACCAGTGCAGTCGTTATCATATTGGAGGTAAGGGGATGGAAGTTGGCAAAATGATGTTTTCATATGAATTTGGGCCGAAAACAATCATTTATGATATTGTTTTGCAAAATATTTAGTTCTATTTAGTGCATAATTTGTCATCAAGCTGGCAATAACAAATCACCTACGATTTTTTTATTGTAAAATATACTTTATGTGGCTAAAATCCTTCATTTATACTGTTATTTGATAACAAATGTTCTACATTTTTGGTTTAATTATAAACAACGAGGAAAGGAGGGGGGCATGAAATACATGTACACGAAAATAACATAAAATATTTTCACGTCCCCATATGGAACGAATTGCTGTTCGTTACCAGTATATTAGTTGTTCGAAGGGATGTTCAACGACGCCAGGGTTGGCCAAATGAGTCCTAATTGGCTTAAAAAAAAATTGGTTTGTAAACTTTAACTTGTCATCCATTTTGCAAAAAAATTTGCAAACCACGTTTACTGTCCCCGTTTATGGTCACAAATCATTTTGTGGCTGATGATTTTGTGTTGACATAATACTTGAACGTCCCCTTTGGAGTTTTTTCAAAATAAGATTTTTCAACATCACTTGAATTCGTTTTACTTGCGTTTTATTCGGCCAATGATTGTGCACCAATTCAGGGAGGGGGATGTCTGTAAATATCGATTTTGTTTAGAAAATGAAAATGAGATTTCACAACAAAAAACATTTTTGTTTTTTCCAGCATTATCTGAAGTTAAAGCAAGAGACTTTATATCTGACAATTTTTATATTCGACCTGTTTCTCCTAAGAGCAGACAATGTCTTAGTAGATAGACTTCAGCTAGTTGCAATCACCAGCATACTCATCGCGAGTAAAATGGAGGAGCGTATGGTGCCAGAGGTAAGTTTTATAATTTTTTTTAGCATCTTCTACATCAGGGTCTCCAAGTTTATTAACTTTTTTCTGGTTTTCTTGCTCTAGTGTAGCGCGTTACTTCGTCTAACGGAACACGCATACAGTGTCACCCAAATGCGTCGTATGGAATGTTTGATGCTGAACACCGTGAAATTCCAGTTGGTGATGCCAGACCCAATGGTGTTTCTGAATCGATGCATTCAGGTATCCAGATGCTCTTCTGAACAGGTGAAATAACAGCGGACTTTTTGCGAGTGCAGCTGATTCGACGCGTCGTTTAAATTTACTTATTCAAGTTGCTCTTTATTAATTAGGTGAAACACATGAGTACCTTATTGATGGACACACTCTTGCCAGACGTTTCAATGTGTCGCAAACTGTTGCCATCTCAGATGGCTGCTGCAGCCTTTTGCCTGGCCAGGCGACTTCTCCTGAGTCATGACGAGGTCACTTGGGATGTACTTTTAGAAAAACATAGCGGATACAAGGAACAAGATCTGAAGGAAACTATGGTCTGGATGCTTTGTGCATTGGCCGAATCGGCGAGCACAAAGTGCGTGGTAAGTGCAACATGTCCAAAGTCATTCACATTTTCTAACTGAAATCTTTTATTCGAAAACCTAGCACGCCTTGCAAAAGTTCCAGTTTTTTTATCAATTCAATGCTTTGGAATTGCTTATCCCTCGCGTGCCAATAAGTAGACCTACTGTATATAAAAAATAATATTTAATCTATTGATTGCTATTTTTTTCAGTTAACTGGCGTTAGAAAAAAGTATTCCAGCGCCTCGACCTATCAGGACTTGAGCAGTTTGCCAGTTCTTCAAGCAGAATCAATTCGAAAAATTATTGAGGTTTGGAAGTAATTGTTTAGTTTTTTAGTTAGTTTAGTTTTAGTGCCATTGTCTATAAGTGTCAGTTTCTTAATATAAGTTATATTGGATTCTTTTATTCTTTGGATTCTTAAAAGTCAAATATTTTTACTGTACCATATATAAATTGTCATTTAAATTTCGCGGTTTGAGTATGTTACTTCTTTGGGGGTTGTTGCCATCAACTGCTCTGGTTGTGCATCTAAACTAGACGTGGGCCTATAGTCGTCCCGGCAAAAGAACGAAAAAAATGGTGTCGTTCAGAGTTCAGACTAATAGGATGCAGTTTCCTGTTTGCGATTCGTCCATCCAGTAATATAATATCGAGCATGGCAGCCATTTTCCTCTTCCCGCTGAAACTCCTGAAGCAGTACATCGATATCCCGAATCTCTCTGATTGGCTGTAAAAGTTTTCGTTCTTTTGCCGAGACGACTATAGATGTTTGATGAATACACCTGAAAAATTAAGGGCCAGAGTCTAGATAAGCCCAGCATGATGCGAATCGAAAAATTTCCGCCCAGAATACTGTCCTACATACTGCTGGCACCCAGACTGTCAATTTCTAATTTATTGGTACCCACGAACTTTCATAGCGCCAGCAGTGCATAAGCGAGTGGTTTTGCATGATCTTTCATCCAATGAATGTTATAAAAAAAAGTTTGAAGTTCGGCAAAAAAATGCGCAAATGAAAATTCAAACCGCCCGCTTCAACAACAACGGCGCTTCAGTCGTATTTTTTTTTGCAATGTTGTTTACACCCCATTACTCCCATATGACCTTATCACAAACTGGATAGCTGTTCACAAAATCGCTCCTTTCTGCCAAAGCGTTATATATACGAGCGATGACATCGGCAATATTTATTACTACACTATCCGGAGATACAATAATTTCGCATAACTGTATCCTTTTCTCGTAATAAATCGACATCTTCTAGATTTATCTCATAGGGTGCCAACTTGCACAGTAGGCCTAGTTCATGCATGCTCCTTGTTCCTGTCAGTGACTTCCTATATAAAAGCCTTCAGATAGGAATGACATTCCTTCCAATTATAAGGACGTATTCATCGTTTTACGAAAATCTTCCGAGGACGAATTTCTACCTCCTGAAAATGTACGAATGCAGTTTGGAAATATCGCATTCAATTGATTCGATTCTGAACTGTGATGAACTAGCTCTGAAATATCATTTTTGCTGTTTTGCAGGAGTCTAACGACCTCTGGTTCTACCACATTAAGAGAAACTGTTTATATTTCGTGGCAGTGTCCAAGAAAAAGCAGTCAGAGTTCACCTCTATAGAAATGCTTTCCAGGCAAGTCTTTCAACTGAATATTTTACTTTGGCATGGTACTCTGTAGGCGTTGCAGTACTGTCTCCCTGGAGGTAATACATTCCGTCTAATTATACCTCACCTGAGATCGTTATTGAGATAAGCAAATATATTTTTGCTTGAGGTTTAGAAATATTGACGTTTTGAAATATTGTTCTAGGCTGTTTTCGTTATGTAAGGATTTCTGCGGGACGGTCAATGAAGATGTGCTAAGATGCAACTTTGTCTTAATTCAGGAATTGCTACTGGAATTTATCGTAAGTTGTCTCCCACCAAGGTGGACAGTTCTTTGTCGATTAACCAAGTTTGGGAGACACGGGCTTATTAATGGTTCGATTTTTCTAGGATTATGGTTATGTTCAATTGAGTTCAGCAAGCAAGCTGAAGTCTTACGTATATTCTCCTCCGGTGTTGCCAAAACGTTCCAGAGACGAACTGAAACCTGGGCTTGTAAGCACGGTTGTCTGTAATGATTTGAAAGGATACCGAGAGTTTATTTGAACGTGATTAACTAGTATTTTCGTATAGTTTGGAATGGAAAATCCAGAACTTTCTAGTCAGGCAGCCAACCAGCCAGTTGTGAGGTCGAGAACTAGCGGAGATGCTCGACGTAATGAGATTTTTTTGGATGTAATCGAATACTTATCCGTAGTGATAAACAAACAGGTTGGTACCAACTACTCTTAAAATTTATTAATGGTTTCAATGTAATATTTAAGCTAAAGTGTTTCGAATGAAATTTATGTTAGGGAACTGTGATACGCTCTGAAGTTGGTGGACATCTGGCAATGAAAAGTTTTATATTGGGCAATCCTGACATTAAGCTGGGATTAAACGAGGACCTTGCTATTGGATCACTAAATACAACCTCTGCTGGTAATGTACTCCAAAGTTTTCATTCTGTTATGCTCGTTCTAAAAGCCGACAGTAATTTATCCCTTCTAAAATTGTAGCTTTTGGAAGCAGTGTCTACCTTGACAGCTGTGATTTCCATCCGGAAAGTGTAAATCCTGAATCATTTACAAAGAATCGGACCCTCATAGTTCATCCTATGCAAGGAGAGGTAAGCCGATCTAACTTACGTTGTTAACTATGGTCCATATTTTTATTCCAAAACGATCCTTGAGTTTTGCCCTTTTTTTCAGTTTGAATTAATGACCTATCGTGTCAACAGCAACCCACTGGCGTTTCTGCCTTTTCGTTTGGTCTATGAGATTAGCAAGGATGTTAATTCACGGTATGTTGCCCAGCATTACTTGTGGAATTTGCAAATACGCATTTTTCTATAACCGTTTTGCTGACAATTCTGTTTCTTCTGTGCAAATACTGTGTAGAAATGGAAACTTACATTTCCTTAAAATGTAACATTGAAACCCAAGTTTGAAAATAATTTGTATTCCATCTTAATAGGGACGTTGATGTAATATTAACACTCCGTTGCCAAGTTCCACGGGCTGCCAAAGCTTTAAGAGTAATAGGTCATCTACCAGTTCCTAAATCTACCACGAGGTGAGTGATTTTTCGCCTTTTGGTGTTTGAAAATTGAATGTTTGTGGCTGTTCTATTTTTCAGTTTTTATAAAATGGATTTTCTTTCACAGCGTTATGTCACAACTTGGCGGCCCTGCACAATCATCGACAAACTTTGACGTCAACGTTCATAAAGTTGTGTGGGAAATTCAAAATTTAATGGGTGGTACTGAGTCGGTGGCTAAACTTAAGGTAGGAACAATTTCAACCCTTTATTTTTTATTAACAGCATGATTACTCTCAACCAATTTTTCAATGCATCACTTTACCTCGATACATTTTTACTTTTATTTTACTCGAAAATATTTGATATATGTGGTTTGTGCATTGGGCATTTTCGAGGTAGATTATTGGGGCAATTGCGGCTCCCTTAAATAGCATCCTGCACTTGTTTGACCTAGGTTTTGGGCAATTGAGTTGCTCTTAAGTTAAGCTCATATAACTGTAATATGATTACAACCTTCAAGAGTTGGACTATTGTTGAACGGAAAGTAACCTGTCTGGATAGTATTGCTGGTTGCTCTGCTTTTAGTGCCTGTTGATTAGTAATAACTAGTTGCATGCTTCTGGTGTGTTTGGAATTTTGCTCATTCGTCAGTTTACAAATGGCTTGTGTGATCACATCTGCAAAAGTTTGCTTCGCATATATAAATTGCGACTGTTTTCTTGTACCCTTGTTAGCTTGTTGGCAGCAACATGGTTCACAGTCATCTCCTCGAGTTGGGTCCTCTGGTGCTGGAGTTTGAACTCTCGGAATTTGTCTGTTCTGGCCTTAGGGTGCGTTTCTTGCAAGTGTGCGGCCATGATCGGGAGCAGCAAACGTCCTCTGTCGGGCCATCGAGATGGGTGCGATACATCACGCATAGCGACTCGTACTTGTTCAAATTGGTATGAGTACCGACAAACCATTTCTGTTCAATGGTTCAGTTTCTGTGATATGTATAGAAGGGATCTCAGTAATAAGTGAAACCTATTACTGGTTTAATTCCAAAGAAATAAAAATTTATTCTCCAATTTTAATTTTGGCGGGCTCCATTGACTAGGGGATTGATTAGGAGTTCCTCTAAGTTATACTGAGATTCATAGTCAGGTTTATAGTAAAAGTGCATCAGTTGGAAGAAATGATTTCGGAAATCTGGTGCATAAACGTTATGAATTAAGAACTATGACATGATACGAAAAATATGAGTTATTTCTTCGAAGGGATAATTTTCTAATTCATGATAAATGAGAAATGAGAAGAAAACTGCAAACTAATTTCTGAATAAAGAAAATTTATTCTACAGTTTCATTCGGTATTTTACATGAGATCGATACAAAAACGAGAGTATTGACCACGATTTAACACTTGTCTCTCTCCTTTTAAATATATATCTTAATATTTCTCGCAACTATCAGGGTTATTTGCTCCTTTCTTCTATGTACATGTTTTTACTCTCTGCAAGAAGGTTCGCCCCTCCTTGTTTCGATAAGGGTTGTAGATATTTGATCTAAGTTAGACACTTTGTGCTTCACAATCAACTAGGAACATCTGCACATTTTGCAGTCAACATAATGTTCGAGGCTACTAAGGTGGTAATGGCTCATCTGCTCATCAGTTTCTGATAAGTCAAAATAACCTTGCTATTTCTAGGTAATTTGCAGTTTGATCTTTTAGTTAGATTTTTAATAAGATAGCCGGAAATATCATGTCAAATTCAAAGATATTTAGTATTCCTCTTACATTTTTTTTTTTTATAAAACTCCCGATGGTATGTAGTGTTTAATCCTAGATTTTCTCTTGCTCCCTCTTTCAATCGTTAGCACCAATACGACTAAATCTGAACGCCACGTTCTACTATTACGGTTATTTGATTTCTGCAAGAAATACAGATGGAAAATTTTGCTTCGGCAATTTTTGCGGATTGCTGTTTTATTTTCAGAATGTTGATTTTTTAACTTGCTGACTCCAATGTCAATCGAACCCATAGTTTTGGTTCTGTAAAATATTTCCCCCATGTATGCTCAATATTATTTTAGAACATTTACATAATTCAAACTTGCTTCTTCTTACAGAATATTCCTTCAGAATAATCTGTCATTGACTAAGTTACTCAAAAGCTTCCTCTCTATAATGTTCAATGCTCCAGTAATGTTCTGTGTTCATCCTGTTTCATAAACTTTCCTCAGTTTTATTATAGAATTTTAATATATTCACTAACATTTCTCATCAGCGTTGCTAATGCAGGGTGACCACACTATCTGGAATATGGGGATAAAACTTTTTCGCGTTTTAGCGCAAATTATCAATATTCTCATTTAATATAATTTCGTGAAATTCCATAAGCGATTTTCCAAAACGACAGGTTCTTTGTTGTTAATTCCTTCCAATCTCATCGGCTATTCGTGTTTATTACTCAACCTAAGTAACTAAAAGTCGAGACGAAACCAACTATTAGCGATCTAATAGGCAGTATGCAAATTGCGAATGGGTTATATCGTTTTGTGCAAAAAAAAAAATTGGTTTGGGGTAAAAGAAATGGTTTGCTGAAAAGAAAGATGTCATGGGATTGACATCATCACAGCTTGCTCAACTGGAAGCACGTGTCTATTTAGTTAATTATAGCGAGGACAACGTGGAAATATCGTGAATATATACAGTTCATTTAAAGTAGTAGAACCACTCACACACTATTTACAAACAAATAATAAACAAAACAAAAACAAATACGAAACAATTGGGCATGGCTCGAATGAAGCGCGATTGAATGGAGTTTTTCGTTCAAAATTATTGTTTGCGATTTTGTATTTGTGTTTATTCAACTACGGCATTATTGTGTGGGGGAAGTGTTGATATGGGTAAAGGATAAATTTAGGCTAGCTTTTTGCATCTAGTCAGAATACGATAGATACAATTTATAATTAATTTACACTATTTGTTATTAGTAACACATGCATCCACAAAATGGATGTTTCCCAAATTTTACTTGAAACTTGTCGAATATTGTCCAGTGTAACTAAACATTGCAATATCTCAAAGTTATTTGTATGTAGTAGCCACAATTTGGGTCCTGCTCTGATGTCGTGATAAACGTTTGGAGTGTGGTGAAATATCCAAGAAACGCAAATTCATTTGTGAAGACTTATATGCTGATGCAACTTGGTTGGTTGGCAACAGATGTTGGCGCATAAATTTGTGCTGAACAAGAAGTTTTGTGTGCTGGGAACCACTCGCCCCTGTGTTAAAATGGGACACAAGTGTGGAATGAAAATAATCCTCGAGCATTATATATCTGTAGCAAAAGCTTAAGCTTTCCAAATTGGAGGTAGTGCTACAACTGCTGCAAACTCAGCATTGTTTTATAATCAATGAAACATTTGTGCCTTTCCATTTGTGCGAATTATGTTCCAAACTGGTAATTCGGTCGTACTATAGCCTACATAGCGTGTGCACTATTCATGTACTTTCGCCCTGCAATAGAAATGCAATGTTGAAAGTTGAGCATTTGCTACATCTGAGCATTTCCGCGACAAGCATAAGTACAAGCGACCTTTTATTCGTATCAAGTTGAGCAAATGCTTTTGACCCTTACTTTTAAAATGTACTTGACTTTTTCACTTGCATTATCAGGTTACGTGACCTAAACCAGGACCTAATGAAGCAAACTATTTGTTTGACATACCATTTTAAATTTCGAATGAGAACCATGATAGCACGTCCTGGAGTGACCATGTCTATCTTTTGGTTTGAATCATCTTTGGTGATGCCATGCATTACAATTAACAAACATTATTTTTGGTAAATCATCTGTCATTTTCAAGATATATTTTGTTGGCAGGAGCCTTCACATCATCTGTTTTTTAAAAGTCTAGATTTTCAAGATGAAATTTGTTCTCACATGTTTGCCATCCAGCTAGGATGGTATACAGTGTATTCCTTCAAATTCTTTTAAAAATGGAACTGACTGAGATTTTTTTTTTGAAAAATAGCTATGACAATTAGGACAGTTACACAATTGATGCATTAGCAAATCAGCTGTTACAAGGTTGCCCCAGACCTGAAAAACCTGAAAAAGTTCAGGGGAAATTTATTTTAAAAAGTCAGAGAAATTTCACAAATCTCTTGACAAAGATGTCAAGAAATGACCCACTTCGTCAACCCAGCGTATGATGCCACCAAGTCCTAGTGGTTTCCTTCAGGGAATTTCCATTTTCACCATTGACATAAATTGAATTTCTGGGGGAACCCTGTGTTAGCATGGAGCCGCTATGTGGTTTGGAAAATGAAAAACTTCAAATGGAGAAGTTCATGGCGACAGAAAACTATCCACACAACGTAACTCTATCGCGAAATTCCTGGGATTTTACTATTTGTTTTCACGTTAGCTAGCCAATATTTTGACACATTATGCGCGGCTATAATTGTATATTATTTCTACTTGAGGACAGTGACTCGACAAATGTCTTTAGCTGTTCCTGCAGCCCTACATTATGGATGAGCAACTCTGAACATAATATCAGAAATGGTAAAAAATTCAAATGATAAGTAGCGAAACCAATTTTTCAGATATTAGTTTGTTGGTTCAAGTTATCATTAGTTTTCTTACCATTGCTGCCACGGGGACGTTCAAATAATGTCATCACATTTGAGTGTTTTCAAACCCCTTCCCCTATGTCAACATTGTTCATCATTTTCAGATTCCCTCGGTGACGACAATCATTGACCAACATAATTTTGGATTGAAAAGATGTTTTATCATCAACATTTAATCCACGCTGTCAAAATATTTTCTTTGTTTGAACATTAGTTTATTTCTCATCATAAGGTTTTTTTCCTGGGATTTAAGTATTGTCGTCACATTTCATTAATTTTTAGACTTTTTACCCACTTTTGTAAAACTGGATGTCAAATGATGGTTAATCTCAATGACAGCAATGATACACCAAGATTTGTCCAGCTCCCCTCCCAGATGATGACATAATACCAAATCGCCCCCATGGACTACAGGGTGGCCCTGAAAAATCAGTCGTCGAGCCACTGTTTCTCAAATGGTAGGAAAGAGAGATAGGATTAAAGGTGATGATAGTGGTACCAGTTATTAATATGCTAATTTGTTTCGATTTGTACGCCTAGCGCTAAATGACCATCCATCGTCATCAAAAACCAATCACAGATCGTTTAGACATGTATGTATAATATATATATTTATATAGAGCCGATCTTTAATCGCTAACGGGCTCATCTGGCCAGTGGTCAGCCTGTGTTATATAATTGGACCATGAGAAATAAGCGTAAGAGCCTGGCTGACCACTGACCAGAGAAAACCATGGTTAATGAGGTTATGAAGGGGCAGGAATTGGTTGTTATCGTACGATGAAAACCACATTTTCTTCACTTTTTGCCATGTTTGTTCTCTGCTCCACAATGCCCATTGTCCTCAAGAGGTCCATTCTCTGGTCTCGCAGAGTGGTTTGATCGGACATGATGCTGACCACACGTACATTAAAATGGCGGCCACTTGGTAGCCATATTTGAAAACAGAAAACAAAATGATTAGCACGAGTGCATACGGGGTCATCCGGGACGGTCGATCCAATTTCTTCAGAAATCCAACAGAGTTTTTCACTCCTTGACCCCAAGGTGGCGCACTGTGCGGCCATTTTACGTGAAACTTGAGTTCACGTTCCGATGCTCAGACTCGGCAGCTTCGGAATGAAGGACTTTCCAGCCTGTTTGGACATGAAATAACAGTTGAGGATTAGTTGTTAGTAAAATGAGACACTGTTGTATTAAGACAGAAATGTATAAAACAACAGTGGCTAGGTGGCCGGACCACACTTTATTTCAAGTTTTGACTTAGGATTATTGGCACATGATGTAGAAAATTTGTTTCTCATTGGACAACGTTGAGTGTCGTTTGGAAACAATGATTTTCAGCGAATTTAATAGTTTTGTTCCCACTACAAGCCGAGAATTTAAAGTAATGGATGTTTGGTCCAACTAGCCATTGCTTCTGAAATTCCAAGGCGAATAAAGTTGAAAACATGTAAAAGAAAGACTAAAAGGTAGTGCAGCAAAGTAGATTAAGAAAGGAAACAAAGATGTGACGAGAAAATGGACTGAATACAAAAGACGAAAGTAGAATTGGAAATGTTGGAAGATTAATATAGACATACAGAGTGAGCAAAGCCCGACACATTGTAATTAGGGTAACCTGGAAAAGGTAACTTCAATCAGGATTGCATCTGTAGAAATGGGGAATTCCTATTTTTAGAGCATTGCACTATTGGATGCAAATTTCACTTGAAATTTTCTTCACTGATGAATAATAACTCAGTTGAAATTTAAGGAAAACTGAACATGGCAGCACACAGAAAAACGCATACAAATTTGCCATTTTCTTCAACTTTATGCAAGTTATTCCCATGGATCTGACTTTTGAATCACCCTGATTACTGTATGATTGGCAGTAAATGTGGCATTCCTTACATTGGAATATGTCATATTTTTGCATTTTCTTGTGGTCATGCTGGGTAGGAATTTTTTTTAAACATTGAAAGTTAGGGTAAAGTCGAAGAAGTCAATTTCATTTCCGGGGAATCCCGCATATAATGTTCGACACCATGTTCGTTATCTCGAATGGACCCAGGCATTATGTTCACCCAGTATTTCATATTTTGGTGGTTCGGTTTTATGTTTCTCTCTGCTCTGGATGGCGTTGTCTTAAAATGTCTAATTAATCTGCAAGGGGTATCTTCCGTTGTTTAAATTAAATCTAACAACTGTACTAATGAAAATTAGCAAATGCTTTTCGAGTGCGTTGGGGTTTTATTTTGTACTTGTTGGGAGACCTCTTGGGCACCACAAGTGGAAATGCAAGAAGAGCTCTGTCCTTTCGAGTTGTCCTTCCACTGTTGAGAGTTTTGAGAAAAGATTCATTGGAGCTGTCGCTGATACGAGGGGTCACGTGTCTAATGGTTTTGGCAACTGAACTGTAATGGGAGATGTCCTCGTGACATTATAAAACATGATATTCATCCCGTAACAAGCTTTCCAGAGACTACTCTGATGCAACTTGAACCGGCGGGCTTTGTTTTTGCGCTCGCCCAACTAAAGGCAGCTAGTTTTTTATTTGGAAAAGGTCAAAATGTAGGAGCATCAATGCAGGCGTAGTGAAATAATCTATTCATTCGAGTGGCTTGAAAGCTTTTTGGGAAGAAGCTCGAGGAAATGTTTGTTGGGTAAATACTAAATAAGCATCGCCGCCAATTCCATTAATGCATTCTGTGAGCTGCATAAACGTCCAATTCCTGGGCTGTGGGAGCCCAGCTCCTAAACGATGCCCCAGTGCCCTAAGTCTTTTATCCGCCACAACGACTAGGGCACCGAATCCATCGGAGCACTTTGGCGCAATTTGCTATTCTCAGCATCGTGTGCGTGAAGCTGTGCTCGACTTTGAATGCAAAATTTAGAAGGGCAAATTGTATTTGCTCAATATTTTATGAACGAAGATTGATGTTTCTTCAGAATGCTGAGAGCATAAGCGGGTATTTGGACCCTATTGGTGTCGAGCGATTTGGGTTTTGGAATTAGTTTTAGCTGCACTACGGAGTATGCTCTGCATGAAAAAGTTGGCTTTTCCTAACTGCTCGTAGGCTGGCAGTGATTGCCTGGTGGTTGGGGGACCGTGCCATTTTTCGTTTCGTGTTTTTCAAATGAGAAAATGTTTTAATTGTCCTCCATCTCAGACTATTTCGGGTAACTACTGTAATCTACTGGATTTGCCATTATAAATTCCATCACAAATGACTTTAAAATGACTTTTCCATGACCCTAATGTAAATCTCGAGACATTCCATGACTTCCATAACTTTACATGACTAAGGCTAATATCATGATCTTGCCAATGCCAGTACACATGTCTTCCATTGACCAATATAGCTCAATTCAGCTCATTACCCTGCAATCTTTAAACATATACCTCGGGGCAAGGGGGTGTTGTCATCTATCGACCAAATTAAGTTTTGGCAGTTTTTAGTGCGGGCACCATCATCATTGCCAAATTGAATTTCTCGAAGCTTAGTGAATTCCAACGTCTGATGGTGTGCAAAAATTGCTTTGGATACCTTTGTTGTAATGTTAGTGGTCAAGAGCCTTAGTTTTGAGAACTGGTCGAAGAGGACCGTAAGATGTAGAACGATGACGATCAAAGATAGAGAAGAAAGAATAAGTGAAAAAAGTAAAAAAGACGACAAACAGTAACGTGCAAATCTCACCAGCGCACGGCATGCAGCAAGCATGGCGGACTAAGTAGTGCCTTGCTCTTTGCGACCAGGGAACGAAATTACGGATCGGATTCCTTTCACTGAGGTCTGAACCAGAATGAAAAAAAGAAGAAGAGAAATCGGACTGAAAAATTCACCTTTTTAGACGACATGAGCAACGGACCGCGCTATGAGTTCAATTAATTCCTACTTTGCGATGCGAACAAGAGCTGGGGTAAAACAGAGCACCTGCCAACTCCTGACTGACCATGGGTCACTTTCAGATTTTGGCCCCCATCGTCCAGCACACGGGAAAGTAAACTTAAGACGAATAACTGTTCATTGGAATAACTGTACATTGGCTATCTTTCCTACTGGTAAATGTTTTTTAATAACAATTGTGTTATTTTGTTCGATGTATGATTCAAAATACGAAAATCTAGTATGAATTATTCAATATTTCATTCCTATCGGTTGTCTTTAAACTATGTGTAAACAAAAAGATGAAGTTTGACTGTGGTGAAATTCAATTTGATCAGGGATGGAAACTGTCCTGGAGCAAAAATACTAGACGAGTCAGAAACAATTAGACGAAGAAAATTTGTAATTCCTGGGGCCAATGTTCATTTTTAACACTTTGATTGATGATATCTAGTTGTAATGGGCTAAGTCTACATAAAGGTGAATTGGTTGGCTGACTGATCAGTCAAGTTTCGGTAAAGATAGGGCCATAACCTTTGAACCTCTCTGCACATCGATTGGTTTTGGCTGACCAACTATTACAATTTCAAAGCAGCACCAAATTGAAATTGTCAAATTGCTTCTGAATCACCCTGTACAACGAATTAAAAGAAATATACTTTGATTCAATAATAGAATTAAGAACAATATGTTCATGCTGGATTAAATTTCTGGATGTTCTCATGCTGTCTGTGGTCTTACCCACACAACAACTTTTTTTGAGAATACGATATTAAACAAAATTATAATTTAAATTAGTGAATATGGCCAATGAACAGTTACTCGGATGGTGATTTGCTCGTATTTTCTTCAATATAAACGAAACTCAGCCACATCATGCTCGACCACACGGCTTATTAATTCAGACACAACAAGGCAATAATGCACTAAAATATAAGAAAATGAGTATGTACCACCTGACCACACACATATGATCACGATAAAATGAATGAAATACTACTTTTAAATACTAAAACATATCGATTTTATTGCTTTTTCTCTAAAATAGTTCTATGTACACACACGTACGGGCACTATACGACAGACACTAAATAAATTCACATCAGGGTTGACGGTTATTATTATTCGATGCATATCACAAAAAATCGTCAAATTTCATTTTTTAATTCTTTGAAATTGTTACTACAGCATGCACAAATATTTAAAGTAGAATGCACAGACACGGAAACTACCCAAGACATTGAACATACAACGGCACACATTGACATTGCAAAACCATATGATAGTAATAATTGTTATATTATGTGGCAGGGAGAATAATTAAGTGAAATTATTGGATGGTGTGATCGGTATATTAATCATCGTGAGTTAATCATGGATGAAAACGACGTCATTCGTGATAGTGAATAAATCGTAAAAAGATGCAAATAAAAAGTGACGAGTAGTGAATAGATAGATTCGAGAGAAGGGGATGCAGTCATAGTGGACACTGGCCACTATGATTGGTGGCCACGAGTTTCCAGTAGTGACATTTTGCATAATCTAAAGTGGCTCTCCAATTAGTAGCTGATGCCTTGGGCTAATGATCGTTTACGCGATGTTCAGTTAAATTGAAATTTAGTTTAAAATGCACTCTTCACAACATGGAAAACCCAATTGTAATCATCGATTAATTTTAATGCCGATTGTGATGGAAGCTCTCATCAATTGGCATATTTGGCATCATTTGACTCCCATGATTTGATGCATAATGCACATGTGAAACGGGGATTTGATATTACACTGTTAAATAATGTTGGGTTATGTTATACCAGTTTTTGAGCTGGGACTATCCCGAAATATCCTTAAATCGTTACTATATTAGTTCGTTTAATGATGGCATTTAAGTTTTGAAAAATACCCATGTCGTCGGTTTAATCAGCAAGCCATTGAACGAAACATTGCATAAACGACCACCATCAACCATCACAGAACCGCACCCCTCCTCTTATATCCATCGTTTTTTGTGTGTCACACTACATCAACATTTCAGATATTAAGTGTCAAAAAAGAATGGCAACGCACATTTAAGAAATGGGATTAAACCAACGTCTAAAGGTTGATACGACGCTACACTAGCTACACGGTGTAACACGTTGCAATTACTTTAATCTGGTTTTAATTGATCCTTCTTACCTTTTTCTTGCTTCCGCTCATGAAATCTTTGTACATTTCGGATCTCAGATATCTCGAGTAGCTGTCACTCTTCATCAAGTGATACACGTGAGCCTGAAGAGAAAATTTTGGGTGAAATTAATGAAATGTTAATTTACCATGGTGGATTTCGCTCTTCTGTTGGCTTAACGAGGAGTGTGCAACGGTATATGTGCACATTTTATAGTTTTTTATGAAAGTGGTGTATGAAAGTTGGGTTTTACCTAACGTTGTTTGCTGAAGCATTACATTGTTACATTAGATGTAACTTTGTCTAATTTCTAATATAAGGGATTTTGTTTTGGAGGAGGGGCTATACCGTAGTGTAGATAAGTTTTTTAAAGTTGAAAGATTAACATTGTCCACTTACGGCGGCCTCGTCGAACGTCCATCTGTCCGGACTGTCCACCATGTTCCGTTTTGTAGTTTCTGTACTCTTGGAATCGATGTTCACTGGGACATTGGCGTCCGGTGACAGGTACTCCCTTGAAGAACCAAGAAAACATTTGAGAATTCGCACAAAAAGTCTTTAAGAACGATTTAGCGAAAGTAATTGTGTATAATGTGCACCACACACAGTCATTCCTGCCATGGCGGTCTTAGAAACATGACCGAACTTGACTATTTAAGAGGAAGTAAAAGTTGTGACAAGGTTTCTTTTACTAAAAGGCATTTGAGAGCCAATGATGAAGTCTGGTGCATTATTCCACAACGCATTTCTTGGTTGCCCATTTCTCTCGACTTACTGCCAAATTTCTTGCACTTTTGCGTGGACGTCTCTGACCTGAAGCGACTTAAGTTCTTGTACGGCTTCCCAAAACCTGCGAGATATTGAGATTTTTTTTAGTTAATTGGCTCGTGTACAGTACTTTGTAGATCATTATCTGAGCAATCTGGTCGATTAGCAGTGTGTGGGTGGCCAGTTGCTCCAAACGCTTGACTTTTCAGGTGTGCATATTAGTTGACGGACAGTTGTTGACATAATTGAGCTATTAGCTGGTTAATGTCTTTTCGCACTTAATTATTCATTCACATAAAATCAGTCGCGCAATTGGGTGTCTAGCTAATCGCTCGGTTGGCTAAATAATGAAATGATCATCCAGCCTGAATGATGACATAATCATTGACAAATTGGACGATTAATGTACAATGTATATCAAACATTATGGATTTTGACCTATATTTCTATCAAAAACAACAGTTAACGAATTACCACAGGCGAAAATGTTTGGAAGCGTTACCATGAACACAATTAAGCCGTATACAGGATGATCATAAAGCCCTGCCCTTCCCTACATTGCAAATATTAATGTTGCTAGTTGTAATGAACAAATTTTGGGGAATAAACTGCTGAACTAGTTTTTATTTCATGTATTTGGTTCATGGGTAGTGCCAGCAGGCGGCGCTGTCATCCCTAAATTCAAAAATAGTGTTCGGCTACGTAGGAAATAAATCAAGATGGCCACTGGCATCATGTGACCAAATTACCATTCAGTTTTAATAGAGCTCGGTTGACCATGGTTGACCAGCCGAAAAAACACATGTTGTGAAACCCATAGCGTCAACAATGGTCAATCGAGTAAACGGTTTGACGGGTTTTTGTGGAGGAATTCGGTTATTTATCATTCGGTTTGTTATCAAGTGCAGCCTCAAGTGCGGTTTGAGGATGACGACATGCATTATCCAAAGACGGAAATTTGAATGGACATTGGACATGTGCGCCTACATAAAGGTGTAAGTGAATAGTAAAAGACTCGAGTGTATGCTGTGAACTAACCAGAAAAACTAACTTTATTCTATCGGCCCTAAATGGTGATAACTGACCGAATGAATAAATATCAGAGTTGTATTTAGTTACAACTGTAAGCCTAATTAGGTTAACAAAAGGGCTGAATGAGTTCAAAGGCCAACACGGGAAATGGCATATACACTGTACATATTGTATACATGTACTGTACATGTAGCAGCGTACTTCCAGTGATAGCTTTACACATTCTAAACAGTTTTTTAAAAAACTTTTTTCGTCTAGCATGATGCTAATATTTGTAATGAAATGCGTTTTAGATTTAATTTGAATATGCTTTACAACTTTTGAAATATGATTTGGGGTATTTGAGTAGCGGTTTGTATATTGGGAAATAGAATGACCATGAAAATGATTTCCGAAGTCAAAGGCCACTACCGTTGGCTATTATTGTTCACTAAAGGCTCTTTTAGAAGAAAAACAGTTGGATCAAAACTGGAGTCAAATCCAACGTTGAATAAAAAGTCAATGATGACGTCATCATTTGGCCTTGGATGATATCATTGGTATTTCCCCAGAAATATTTCCTCGTTATTGATGGACGACCCATGAATTCCAAAAATGGAATTAATGTCCCTGTAATCTCCTTAATGGGTTCGACCTACATTCGACACCGTCGTGATTACATATCCCAATTAATCGAGCCTGCGCTGCTGGAACTAGCGAACTACTTACTTCAAATTTTCCCCGCTGAATTCTTTGTCTAAAAATTTGGTGAACTGTTCCCTTCCGACCGGATCCTTGAGGAGTTCCTGTAAGGAGAAGGCCCATCGCCGGACACGTCTCGTAGACATTTCTTTATTCCTGGAAAGACAGTGGGCGGATTTCGTGTTAAAGGTACAGAATAGCGACTTAAGTTTCCACCTACTCAAAGTTTCGTGCTTGCTCAAGTGCTTTTTTTTGGACGTACGCTTGCTTTTCTTGTTCCCAGTAATCCGCATTGTCCGTGATCCAGGGGTTGGAAGGTTCGGGTGTTGTAATGAAAGCGTCATATTCTTGGTATTGCTCAAAATAACTGATATAACTGGAAAAAGCAAAAGAGTCATTTATTCGCAATTCCCATGACTGCACAGCTTCCTGGAGTTACACAGTAGGTGTGATTCCAATCCCACTGGCACTCCAAATAAAGAGAATTTGTGCACCAAAGTGCATTTCTAAATATTTGGAAGTGACCAACAATATTTTTCCAAAAACAGACTGGGGTTTTCGTCTGAATTTCCCCAAAGTTGGGAACTTCAAAGATGTGCCACACGTGGCACTCTCTACAGTCTCTTTTTATGGTACATGTAGGTGTAAGTAGTGATTCCAATCCCACTGGCATTCTAAATAAGCAGAATTTGTGCACCAAAGTGAGTTTCTAAATATTTGGAAGTGACCAGCACTATTTTTTCCAAAAAACAGGCTGGGGTTTTCGTCTGCAGTTCCCAACTTCTGGGAAATTCAAAGATGTGCCACACGTGGCACTCTGTACAGTCTCTTTTTATGGTACATGTTAGTGTCCTCGACTCAATTTTACTTCGTTTCATGTGTTTCTTTCGGTCGCCCCACGACCTAAGGGCCAACTGAATTACATTTGTTTTCGTGGTGGGGGAACAGTTTTGAAATTTCTTGACAGCTTGCCCTGAAAACAAGAGCTGCGCCAATCGCAATGTGAATTATTGCTGAGTTAGGGGGGTTAATGTTTTATTGATAACGATGCATCATAAATGGCAGTCGCGCAGGAGGAGTCACTTACGATTCGGATACTTTCGATATTTTCACGTTTCTCCTGTCGAGTTTTTGCTTCATTCCATCAATCTATATAAAAATGGGAGAAAAGAGAAACATGCTTGAAACTCGATCGCCCTTGGAAATTTCATTCCCAATCTCTAGGGGAATCTGAAAAAAGTTTGATAAAAACTTTTGCACTTAGACATGTACATATGTAGGCCCTATTTCGTTTAATTGCATGTAAAATTTACCAAAATTGATTGGCTATAAAATTGCAATTTCTGTTTGGTTGAGAAATTTCAGTTCACCTATTTATGGGCGCCCATGTACACAACATGTAGACAAGCTCATTTTCAATAATTGATGACATGGAAATTTTTGAATCATGAATCTGATTCTCTTAGGGGGTGTGGAAATGAATGTTAACTACTGTAAGGGGGAATCAGAAAAAAACGTGCATATGTTGGCCCTATTTCGTTTAATTGCAAGGAAAATTTACCAAAATTGATGAGCTATAAAATTGCAATTGGTGATTTGCAATTTCTGTATGGTGAGAAATTTCAGTTCACCTATTTATGGGCGCCCATGTACACAACATGTTGACATGATCATTTTCAATAATTGATGACATGGAAATTTGTGAATCATGAATCTGATTCTCTTAGGGGTGCGGAAATGAATGTTGACTACTGTAAAGTATTATTAATTCTGATAGTATGAGCCATTTCCGTAATGTATATGTAGAAAAACTTGTCCAACATGATGGGGGTTTCCTCGTCCGTATTGGACAATGTTAATTTTATGGCTCCATATTGGTCCCCCATGTTAAATCTATGACACGTCTGCGGGGATGCAGAGGTGGTTTTACGTAAGGTGATGTGGTGATAACTCCCACAACTGGGATGATTGGAGTCTATCTGGGTTACGTGCAATCACAAGTTGAGCCTGTTTAAACTGTTTACATGCTACCTGCAGCGACTTTGGTTCGAGGTGCCCCGAATTAAATCACCCCAAGTCATGTTTAGATGCATGACTCGCTTAGTTCCGTATGCACATCTTAGATGTCTCGTGTAAAGATAGTTAATGTTACATTTGTTTTTGTCGGGATGTCATTTTGCAATTTTGCAGGGGTCTGCGCCTGCGCCATGGCGTGCGACTCATTCTCTATTTTTCGGTTTTTTAAAGTCGACCTTCCCATATGCGCGCGGGGTTAATAGAAGATGGAGGAGGGGGTTGCTCATGTTAATAACGAGGCTGGTTGCCTAGCAACTCCATCTCATTGATTGGCCCGTCTTACGGTCTTACCTCTTTCTTGATATTTTCAACCGGATTCTGAAGGTCCGCTTCCGAGACGCTGGGGCTGATTCTGCCGCCAGGGACGGCGCATTGCATGTGCTGCCAAAAAAACAGGAGGAATTTAAAAACAGGCACCGCTAGGGGGCGCGCGCTCCTTAACTAGACGCCGATCGTGCTGCCATCTGCGATGCGAGGCCAAAGGATGTGCAAATACGACGTCCGATGTTGGAGGGGGTTATGAGTTTCCAAAAATTGGGGGAGGAGGGGACGGGGATATTATGACCTTAATTCGCAGGAAACGATGGAAACATCAACTGAATTTGCAATCGAATTTGCTGGTGTTGGCTGCATGGCTTGAAGAGCATCTTAGGCATGGTCAGCATAACCTCCAAATATGTGAGGTTTAGGCAAGTGAGGTCTTGCTCTACCATCTATAAAGCTAATCGAAGATGTCCTCATACATTAATGGAATATCAGCTTCCATAAAGAATGCTCTAAACTTGCAACTTTCAGGGTGAAAAACGCCAAGCTGTGCACAAAGTCGTCATACGGGTTACCGTTATTTTGTCCAACCCCTGAATATACTGTACATGTATTGGGAGTGTGCAACGCCACTGGTGGCGCTGCAGGCAGCCACTTTCATGGCCGTGAGAGTAGGGTAAAAGCCTCAAATGCAATGGAAAGTTTTTCATTTTCCCCAAATAAGCTCGTAAATGCAGGCTAATTATTATTTTAA
>JAQFYZ010001042.1:0-28468 GCA_034695085.1 Cylindroiulus punctatus
AAGTTTTTCAATTCTTTGAGTATCATATCACACTGACTACCACCAATCCACTGTTTCTCACTGAAAACATCATATGGATATTCCTAAGCTAGGATGAGTGTGGATGGAGGAGGATTGGACATGGAGCAGCTGGAAGACTGAGTGCTAGGATAGCATTTTGCTTTGACAGTGAAAAGTTTCCCTGACCACTTACAAAGTTCCCTGACTTATCCCTGACTTCCCTAACCACTTTTATTTTCCCTGACTTTTCCCTAACCACTTTTATTTTCCCTGACTTCCCTGACCTGTGGCCACCCTGATAGGGCAATAACTTTTGGTGAAGAATTTTATCGTCCAATAAAAAAATCTTTAATGTCCACTATTTTGGTCGAAAATGCCTAACGACAATAAGCAGGCAGCACATAAATCAATGGTCGAAGTGGTGGAAAAACAGGCGACAAATGCATCACGCCTGGGTTCATCTAGCTTTATAAATAAAGGCAAGGAAAAAGTTTACAGCAGCATCTGTAGCTTATATATTTAGGGGGTGAGTGATGGGCGGCCAGAATATTGCGCGCCGAAGGAGTCAGATCGTATCGCACACGATAACCGACTAAAAAACCATTACAGTAATTGGTTGTGAAACTGAAAATATGAACCTGGAAGTGGCTTTCGCTCGGCCATGGCCGTTTAAGGGGAGGTGGTGCAAATGGAAAATGGGGCAATTGAAATTTGATGGATGGAGCCATCAAGTTGTTGGCAGATTCGAGTAAAAACCATCAAAATTGCTCCGGCTTACGTCGACAGACTTCAGCGACAGAAGTGGTCAAGAAAATCGAGCTTTTATAACAGACACGCGGGAGAAAGGGAATAAAACCCCTCCAGTTTCCTGACGACTGCAGAAAATTTATTTTCATTTCTAGAAACAAACCTTTCAGAAACGTCAATACAGATCCAGCCGATTGCTACAGCTACACATGCAAATCATTTTAACTTAAGATTTATGACAAACGTCTCAAGTAGTTTTGATAATTCCATCGTGAGATTTACTATATGGTCTGGTACACACACGTCTAGTATACACTGTAGATATGTACACAGTATTTAATCTATAACTTAACTTGATGAAGTTAAATGGCATCTTTTTAACACCATCGTTAAGTATCGGTGCTGTTTTCGCAAGCTATAAGGTGAACTAAACTAACCTAACAACGCATGTCTTAGCTGCCCCTAACCGCCAGGCAATCACTGCCAACAGACTAGGAGCAGTCCATTTTCTTGTTATCCATGATCCAAATGTATGCAAAAAGAAAATACAAAAATTAAAATAATAAAAGTCAGCAGCTAGCAAAGGAGTTATTTAAAATATGCACTGTATACTCGACACTGTGTAATTGAAAATATATAACATTTAATGGGCTGGAATTCCATACTACGTGCATTGATCTGATTTTTTGCATGCGTTGGATATGTTCGAATGTCGGATATCAACATTATAAGTTAACTTAACAACGATGATGGTATCTATCTTTATGTGGTGGTATCTGCCGAATAAACTAAGTAGATTAATTACACCTCTTATCACTTTACTTTTAGGCTATCAACGAAAATAACTCTTTAATATTAATTTTGCAGAAAATTGTATGAAAAACCAATTCATCTCACAATTGGCATTATCAAGATAAATAATCGTTCCCAGTAGCAACTGATCACAATACACTGCATTTGTATTTGAATGAATAAAAACTACCTAAAAATGACAAACCGCAAATCAGTCATCTGACTTGACGCTATTGTGTTTAGCTGCACTTACAGTATGTTGACAATTAGAAACAAAAACAAAAACGAGGTATTACGTGGTGACATTTGCCGTGAACCTGTCATTTCCCGCTCGTGCAAACTCGGGCATGGTTGCGAACCGCCATGACTAGTCTTCTGACATAAATTAATCAAAAGCCCAGGCAGAATTAGCCAAATTAGATAATTACTCTCATCTAGGTATATCCCCCATTCTGGCTGCATTGGTGCTGCGCTGGCATCGTTGGAATGATAATTTTTCGTTAATTATACGTCTAATGGCACTGAAAACACCCCCTGATGTACTTAATTAATTAAACATCATTTGTAAAGGAACATTATTTGTCACGATGTCTGCATTTGGGCATACAACAGACGTTGACACCCTGAATAATAAATGTCTCTCAAACACGACCACCTGACGAGGCATTTGTAATGTTGACGTGTGATCCGAGCATGCATTAACATTTATAAAGAGAGGAAATGCAAAGAGACGAACGGGCTATTCGTTGACGAATGCGAATATCATATTTGCCAATTGATAACAAAATTATTTATTGATGCGATAGCCTACAGTTTTGACGACCGTCATAGTAACCAACTTATGATTTGACAATGGTTAGGAATTATTTACATCGATCAACCATTCTGGAATTAGACAAATGCCAAGATATTGGCATGCGAGTTTCCTCGCATTGTTCATCACTTTTTTCGTGCTTGTCATTGCAAATGCCACGCCGTCAAAACGAAACTAATTGCAGCAATTATGACACATATCAGTCGACAATTTGGTGTGGATTACAGGCGAAAATCATCCACTACAAGGTATCTTCTGCAACGAGATCATGGGGTTTCATTTGGCAACCTCGATAAAGGGTATCCTAGTCCCAATTTCACCAACAGTAACCTAACCATCACATGTTTGATGTACATGTAGCTGCTAGGCAATCACTGCCAACCTCCAGGTATGAGTTGTTCAGAGAATCCCACTTTATCAACGTTTCCTGTGGTTATTATGTTGCTTATCACTGCCCATTCCTTTATTCAAACTATAGTAGAAATACGAACTGATGGAACTGAAGGCCAGCCAATCAGAGAAGTGTTGCTTATCGATTAGGGATTCCTGGTTTTTAGTTGTTGAAAGGAAAATGGCTGACGCCTCGAGCTGAAGCGCCTCTAATGTATTTTTTCTGTTTAGCTCCTTCCTCTCACCAGTGGCGCTGTATGCTAGATACTAGACGTAGTCAGTCGCAAACTGGCGATTGGATTCTATTGGTCGGCGCTTTCAGCCCAGTTCCATCACTTTGTGGTTCTACTATAGTGTACATTTCCTCGAATACTGATCAATAATGGCTAACATGAAAACTAAAAAACCTGTCCAGAGGCAGAGCGTTTTTGGTTTCGTATTTTAACTTTCGTCAAATAAGTGTCGCATTTAGCATTTGTGTCGATAAAAGCTGCATATGTTGTTATCCGAAATTATCATGAGTTAGGGCGGCACATATCAGGGGTATGGAAAGGCTACCCCCTGCACGTGCAATCTCAGTTATTAGTTGCAGCGTTTGACAGGCACCTGTCACTCATTACGTTTCTCGGTTGACAACAGCTGTTGCAACTTGATTTCCTGTTTTGATTTCGCAAGGCCATTGAAAGCGCCATTGACTCTGCAGGGCTGCCAGTTGAAATCCTTGCACTCCTCAGGGATGGCGGGAGGAGTCGAAGAGTTTGAAAATGAATTGAATTTAATGCAGTTGATGACACCGGTTCCCGAAGGACCACCAAAGCCGTGGAGAGAGACGATGAGACATAAATGCTCCAAAAAGAACATTTTTAGATTGACAACATCCAGCATGAGCGGATACATACTGTACATGTTAGGAGTTGACAAGTGAAAGCGTTTCTGGTGTGAGTACCATCTCCACAGTAACCATCCGTTTTAGGTTGATGACAACCAATTGGAGCAGTCAGGTAAAATTCGTCACACATTTTGAAAATTGGCATATTCACCCAGCAAAGTCTGGTTCTGAGTAACGCTTTGCTTAGAATCACTATGTCCCAGTTCTGACACTGCAGGAGCAATACAACCTTAATTGCACATTTCACAATTTTAGAGAATGGGATGACGAATATGCAGCATTTAAAGTAGCTGTCCATATACACTGTAAATTTTGGTACAACATCCAACGAACAAATGTTTTGCAAGTCAGGGGTGCCACTCGACTTGATCTTTTTAAATTTAGTTCAATTTAATACACCCACAGTCAGCACCTGAGATGCCAGTTTGGTGGTGGCTGGTGAAGGTTGGGGGCAAATATACCAAAGTAAAAAATGTTACAAGCAAAGTGGAAGTAAAATGAAATATACAGAATGTGCAGAAAATTGCTTCGCATCATCGTACCATAGTTGAGCTACCAGAAAGACTCCAAAAAGCAATTCCAGCCCAATCAGATCAGTACTTGAGGTGAAGCTCATGTTCTGAGACTAATCTGTGGTACGTGCATTAGAGTCACTTTGGTTATCACTTTGCTGCATTCCACCAAACCTGCACTGCCAGAAAATTCACAATAAAGGTCTGCTGATGCAATAATATTAACCTAAATGCCTGGAGACACTGCTGGTTATACTTCATCCATTGCATTCTCTGCTGTCATTATCACTTTTTGATGATGCATTTACTCATTATATTTGCACTTTCGAGCAACTTCACATTTTTGCATCACTATACAAGAATAGTTCATGGACGTCGTCCATGCACAGCCCCTAAGTTTGCACTTCTCACCTCCACAATTATGCCAACTTCGAATCAACACAGGTGAAAACGAGGCTTAAAACTTGGAAGCTCACCTCTGCAACTTTTCCAAATGGGAAAAATAATTAAGAGAAAAAGCGCTATGCAGCTTCACGAAGACTGACGTGCCCATTTCATTGCATATTTATCACCCGAGAGCGTGTTAGTCGATTTTAAATTTTCATGAAGTTTTTGTGCTCTGGGCACTGGGCAATGGAGGGTGCGTGGTCGAAACGATGACTGTGCGTGTTTGGCCCTCGTATGTTCTGCCACGCAACACGAACAACGCCATTTAAATTTGCATGGATGTGCATAAAGTTGCATTGAACTGCCGCACCTCCATGGCCACAACAGGAAAGAAGCAATAAATCACACGTGGCTGCATCGCATTGTGCACGCGGCACGGAGCATGAGAATTCACAACAATTTCATTGAAATGAAACTCTTTCATTAAGACGTCAAATGCCGCATCGAGGGAGAATTAAACACCCTGCAGAGTAATTCATCTACGCTCGATATAATGCTCGGAAGAAGCCTTCTTCGATTTGCACCCTGAAACATTCATTCATAGGCAACGAGCCGTCGAAAAACGATGTCTAACCGATCCATTTAAACACGTGACCACTATTTTTGGGATTAGTTAGCGCAAGAAGCTATACCACAGCATATTCCCTGTTGCTGCCCTGCTCCGCCATCAACAGCGAGCTTCTCCTAATGGCTCGTTTGCTGGCAGTGATTGCCTGTCGGTTAGATGCAGGTAAATCGGACTTTAAATTCCATTGTGTCGCCTTGGTAGCCTCTTAATAACACCATAATATTGCTACATCCTTGTTTAACAAAATTAAGCAGCTTGCTCCACCTAGTAGACGTCTTTCAAATCTCATTCAAAATGGTCGCCATTGCATTTGTATCCATACACGCAGAATCTGTGGTGCATTTTGAGCATTTAAATTGCGATTTTGACAGAATTTCATTTCATGATTACTTAAATCAGAGTCTCTACAGTGATCACATGACAAGTTTTGGGACGAAATTCAACGGCTTTTTGTTTTTAGGCCATGTTAATGAATTTATCATCATTCTTCAAAGCGCCACCAGGGCTTAGTGGACCCGTAAGGCCTTGCGAAAAAGCCTGCATTCATATAGTGTAAATATCATCAAACTACTGCATCCGACACCAATAAGTGCCAAGCAAAAATTTTAATTAAAATTTTACAAATTTTTCTTTCGGTTCTTCAAAAAGCAAATTTGTATTTTTTCAATATTAGTCCGATCTGACTAAATTTTCCATGGATTATTGTGGTAACAAATAAATGGCCAATGATCAGAAAAATTATTTTCAGGTCCGTCGATAGGGATAATGTAGGTATGGCTTATGTTAAAACAGGATCTGTCTATATCTAGACAGTTGTCATTCTTGCCAACTAGACAATGATTTGGTACAGGGCATGTTCAAAAATGATTCCAGAAAATGCTGAAATGCCAAGTGACAAATTTATGGTTTGCAGACTCGCTTCGTTATTTTCAGCCCATTTTTCGGACCCTATCGGGAACGAGAAAAGAGGCAAAAGATGATTAACCTCAGGCGTACAGAAAAGCGGGGTACAATATAGCGATATTAGTCAAAGACAGATTGTTTTAATGTGTGTACACACACGAGGCACTGAGTGCAAAATGCATGAAAGAGCATTGGTATTAGCGGAGTCTGCTGTGACACTGATAAAACTCCTTCAGCGAATAGTCGTTATTGGATGAAACAGCCATTTATTCTTCACCAACGACACCATGCAGGGGTAATGACTTTCAAAAAAACCCTCTTGCACATACTATTTGATATTGTGCAGACGAGCGAACAAATTTGGATAGTAGTAATGGGGAGCCAAGTGCCCAAAAAAATTGATTGTCTAAGATGCACGCATCGTGGCCAACGAGTTATTTGTTGCAGCAATAAGTTGATTCCTAAGCGGAAAATGGCAATTACGTCAATGCATTATTTTCTACACCTTCCAGTGAATTCGCAACGTGTCAATCCTGAACGGCAAATCGCTAATGACATACTGTACATTGTCTATGTAGTGATGCAACTACGAGAGCATATCTAAGAACTACCTAAAATATACCTGCTAAGGCTGTTGAAAAGATACCTTCGATAAGTATTTTTGCACCCCATCACACTTAAAATTACCTACGAAGATACCTATTGAAACTAAACCTTAAAACACCTTCAGATTTTTGTTCAACAAAATTTGAAATAAGCGCACCTTTAAAGCACCAGCATTTAAGGCCCATTGAAAGTGATTTCTTGCAATTGGATTTTCATAATTTTGGACAGATATGATAATTTCAAATGAAACAATGTTTTAATTGAAAGTTTATATTGATAGTAAGTTCCTGCGCTATATAAAATTAAAAGACATTTTTAGAATTTTTCCAAATTCTAGATCTCGTATATTCCCATTCAGACGGCAGGTGCTCCCATCTATCGCTCATAAAGGAAAATAAAAAGTCAAACATAGAATTATCGTTTTTACTAATATCATATGCATTTCCACAAGTTGTCAAGAGCACATCCCATAAAACGCAAGTCCCTCTTACATGTAATGTTTATAAACCAAAATATTTTAATATGCTGATCAGGAAAGGAGAAATTGTGGTTCGCAAATTTGTGCAGGGTGTCCCCAAAGTCACAACGCACTTTCGATGGGCCTTAAAACAAATTATTTAATGCTTCATGTACTGATATTATGCTCGAATTCACTTCACTTCACTCGAATTGTTCAAAATCAGATGTAATGTAATTTCTTTCGCAACGATCGTACCAGTTTTCATTTGCTTTCATGTTTTCATTTGTTTCAATACGACTGTGAATTTCTCTTCATTGCAACTTCATAATTTTACAGTTTTTGCAAGTGGAATCCTGCACACATCCAAAAAAATTTTTTGATACGGATATCCGTCGGGAACGTTCCATCATCTGATGCACCGACTCAGTCAGCGCCATCTAACGACTCTTTCCGCAAATCGTATTTGCTGCTGCAGCAGCTATAGGTGGCTCCCATTTTTTATGAGTGTTCAACACCTATTATTTCACGAAGGTGTTACCGGTAGCGCACATAATAGGCTGCCGTGCATTATGTAGTGTTTACGACGCTCGTATCCCATTCTCAATAATATGCATAATCGATCATATTCACGCATCCCAAATAATATTCGTGACCATAATGATAATGCAGGCGCTGCACAACGCTGTAGGTGTGAGAGAGGAATTTCAGATTTTGGCATCAAACACGAAAATGCGATGGATTAGAAAGATACGCCATTAGTCCAAAGGGCAGATTGAGCCATCATCAGTTTGCATATGCATCACAGGGTGGAATAGATTCAAACAGAAGACATAAAATGATGAATGAGCTCGGTGTCAGACATTAATTGAGAGAGGCTGGATCTACACATATGCTGCAACTGGGTGGGTAGGACAACTCCCACATAACAATTGCACGTGACGGCCTTTAGATGGTGATATGCATTCATGTTTAGCGCCATCATTTGCCAGATATAAGGATGGGGGGAACGCGGAAGAAACCATCCCTTATGTAAAAGTCTAATCTTCTTGCTCATTTAATACTCTCCATCAAACTGAAACGTTGTTTTAATATCTTTTTTCTTGCCTCGACGAATTACCATTTTTTTATTACATTTTACGTGTGTACATAAACATTACGTAGCTAATGCATAATGTAGTCATTCGTGGATCATGGCACGTCTGAGCACACGCCATACCCATATTAAGATAAATGCTCATGGTTTATCTGTTATCACGCCTTTTCTCTTTTACACTTTTGCACTTATTGCGAGTCTGAATGCGAGGTACTGTGATTAAAAAGCTGGTCTGTGAACTAAATTTGTTTAACGACGTCCAAGACCAGTTGTGGTCATGATGGTGGATACATTTTATATGAGCGCATATACTGCGCATACAATGAAGTTTTACACCCATTTTCATATACAATGTACAGTACATAATCTTTCAACGCCTTGTACCCTTTAGCTCACTGATCCCTGAGCATAAATCACCCGAAATCGTATAAAACTGATCTTTGAGCAAGTACACACAAGTGAATTATTGTTAAAAATGTGTCCAGTCAATGTGCACATATACTCTTAAAACAGTTCAACACGTATATATTTTCCATTTAATAATTCGTCAAACAAGTCAAGTTTTTGCCTGCTTAGGGCAGAAAGAGTTTTCCGAGAAAATGTTTTTTGGATAATGAAGGAAAAAGTTTTCGACGCACTGCCTATAATAGTATTAGAATACTAAAATACCTTGCATAACACAGTTGTTTTACTTTTTATTCAGGGTAGTCAAGGTCCTGTTCTCATAACAAAAGTTAATTTAAAATAAACTGTTATAAGAACAATTACCGCAATTTGGAATAAGATAGAAGTACTGAAAAGTTCAATATGTTTTTTAGTAAAGTGTACAGTTTCGCATGATACCAAATCATCCTTGAACCAAATACATGTACACGTACAGCTGTATAATAACACTTGTTCTTGTAACCCAAGCAATATTTTTTAAACTAATTTATGTACTGTGGGTAGGATGTGTGATGTCTGTTACCTATTCGCTTATGACCGTATGTCACACTCCTAATTAAACAAATTGCTCGTTTCCATTTCGCTATCGGAAATAATGCTAATAGTTGTTTGATAAAAGTCTAGGTAGGCTAGTACGTTCCTGTTGGTAAATTCGAAAGCGCATTTCAGTAATGGATTGGTTGACATAACGGAGAAATTCATTTTGTATATCATTTTTCTAATTTAATGGACTTCGTATATGTATATAATAAATTTATGCAGGCGGAAGATGTATAGGGATATTTTTCTTCATATATCGGCCCGCACATCCAAAACGCTATTAGGGCCATAATTTAGCTTAAAACTAAGCCTGTTATACACACACGCATGCATAATATTCATAAATATAGCCGCGGAATAAACGTTCTTCATACCCTTAATGAATGGGAGACTATATGCACGTTATGGCTATAAACTCATAATTTCTTATCTAGCAATTTGTGAGCTGGATGCAACTATATACATGAGCCTGTCTGCAGCCATTTTTCCATTGCTATTTCCCCCAAATGCCAAACTGAGCAATCTATCACTTTGATTGATCGGCGCCCTGAGAAAACAAAACAAATTATTCATCAGCCGATAATAGGCAGATTGGAAAGGAAGCTGATAACCCCCACCACTCTGCATTCACTGCCCAAATGAGAATAATAAAACACGTGCACCACTGCGCAGGCTCGAAAATTAGGCAAGCACATGTGCGCATGCGCCAAAAATGACGTCAGACCAAGAATCCCAGGCTGGGATCTTCAAGACGTTGTGCTTATAGGTACGACATGGTCATCTTGGAATCAAGTCTGAATTTTATTCACGGATTCAATGACCGGTTCGAGGATACGTTTTTATTGGTTGGCCCAGCACACAGATTTTGCGCTATTGTTGTGCGGGGCAAATATAACAGGAAGTTTGGCATTATTATCTCAAGAACTGCTGCACTTGTCGTAAAAATGTCAAAATTAAGTAACTATCTTGAAATGCCCTATCAAATTATGGATGGTTATGGGAAATTACCGGGCTCTCTAAAATCTATTACCAGGGCATTCTATTTATAGGCTAATCTGTTTTCGTTTCGTTATTTCGAGCAAGGCGATCTGGAAAAGAATTTTTCCAATAAATTCTGTACGAAGTTATCAAGCACATCTCTGCACGCAATGAACAGTCTCCAAATTGTTTTAATGGTTATTAATTGCATATAGTGAATCGGACGGTTTCAAACAATGTGCAATATTGTATGTAGAGTGACAAACAAAGGTCTCACGTGTACATGTATGTACCGTATATGGGCTAGCAACATGTACATCTACAGAAATTTATCAAAGTGCAATGCATGGACCCTATGGTGAACCGACTGCATATCGGGCATTATTACCCTTAACCAAGAAGCACAAGTTCAAGGAGTGTATTGGTTTTATTTGTAATCAGTGTTCAACATGTTACAGTATGATAACAGAATGTATTGATAAAACACATGTAATAAAAATATACCAATTTCATGTACAAGTAAGTGGTGAGATCTTAACTCACCCTGTATTTCAAATATGCCAGTAGTAATAGCTGACCATCCGCTTATTAGAGTATAGCCTAGACGAGTTAAAACGTACAGTATTATGTTAAATACTGCAATGTATGTTTAAACTGACGATCGAGATTTACTGTAGATTTATGAAATGAAAATCTGCAGTGTATATTGAAAGCAGTTCAAGTTACAAGTACTGTATGTATTTCAGAATCGAGGCCCTGGCTGAACAAAGGTACAGCAATTCGCATCTACAGACATGTACAATGTAGGGAAAACTTACAAATGGTGTCGATAGGACTATTTTCGCTGTTTCTTGTTGGGGTCACAACCGCGATTCCTACATTTATGTACACGACTTAAAAAGCTAATTTTAAATGAAGGTACGAAGCACATTATAACTTCTGCATTCCCGTACTCAACTATACATGAACTACATGTACAGTGTTCGCGATGCCGGCCCACTCTAAAATGGGAGTACAAGCATACAGCATTGAATTACAACATAATTACAGGGTCATTCACATAATGCATATCTGAAATTTCAGTCGAGGCCGTCATTGGTTTGCATTCCCAAAACATGACCATGACTACATTTGACGGTGTTTTACGCGGAAAAAATAAACAAGGTGGAATCGAACCACTAAATCTCAATCCACAACCAAATACTGTGCAGGCCCATTGAAAGTGACTTTTTGCAATTGAATTTGCCTAATTTTGGACAGATAAGATAATTTCAAATGAAACTAAATGTTTTAATTCAAAGTTTATATTGATAGTAAGTTCCTGGACTATATAAAATTAAAAGACATTTCGTTTTTAGAATTGTTCCAAATTCTAGATCTCTTATATTCCCATTCAGACGGCAAGTGCCGCCATCTATCGCTCATAAAGCAAAATAAAAAGTCAAAACTGAATTATCGTTTTTATTAATATCATATGCATTTCCACAAGTTGTCAAATAGCACCACCAATAAAACGCAAGTCCCTGTTAACGTTTACAAAAACAATATATATATATTTTAATATGCTGATCAGGAAAGAAGCAGCAGGTGCATGGTGTCCGCAAAATCACAATGAAAAATACACAGTACTAAAAATAAACAAGTGTGCGTGGCCCGACACGCTAAACTAATGACAACAATTGAATATAATTTTGCAGACAACAGGATAAACCACCGTAAAATTAGCAACTTTTTTTTCAGAATAAACTTGGATAAACTCGCTATCAGTTCCTCCGTATACTGCGTAGCATCAGCTTAATATTCTTAGGCCTAGCGCATCATAAATACGAGTGATTTATATCACTAGACACGGATAATAAATCAAAAAGTGTGCTCCTATTGCAATTTATCTTCAGACGAGTCAAAGTTCAGGCGAAGAGCATGTGTTATTTTCTCTCTATGGCAACCCACGGAGCACCTAGATCCATCTCCGTGTCGTTTTAACCTATACTTAGTTTCTTCCTATGTTTCCATCTCTCCACTTTTATTAATTTGGAGTAGATAAGACTTGACACGTTGTAGAGTTGATTAGAACAAGCACGGCAGCTGTTAATCATCGTGTTTCAATTTTTTTCAACTTAGAGAGAAAAGATGCAAAAGCGGCGCTTTTTAGATCTCTCCCCGCCTGGATATCTATCAGAGTGCATATTCAGGGAGATGCTGGGGGAGAAAAGAAGGGTAAAAAGGAAAAGGGAAGCTTTCATGTTGTACTACAGCCTGCATTATTGATGGGGACACCATCCGTCTCTGTCAAATTTATCCGACGCTTCCTAAACTGGAAATCACATTTGCCAGCGCTAACTATAATTACGATGGAGTCATGAAACTCGTAATAACACAATCATATAAGATGCGCTGAAAATTGGTATTAATATTTCCGCACTTAACTCACCAGCGCCATTTTTATAGCCGGCGCTGGAAAAGCGCAGCTACTTTTTGCAACGAAGAAACGTGCAGAGCCATGCAGCGGTCTATTCAGGAAGTTGAAATTCTTTGAACATTACACATATTCTCTTCCTTGATCGGTAAAATGAACATAGACGAACTTATTCACGATCAAATATTTGATTTTTGAGTGACGTTTCGCCTATTTAAAGGCTTCTTCGGGCTCAACAATTGTTCCAAACTACGTGTTGTATATCGAGGTAACACAGGTCACATTTTCGAATTATTCGAAACTATTCTGCATCAGAGCGACACCGCTGAAATAGCGTTTATTTGACCTAATCTGACTCAACCTAATCCTTCCTAATACAAAATTACCTTAAAAATACGCATTATACAGGAAATTCAACCATGATTCAACTTACAAATAATGCATTCGTAGTCGCTCTGTTTCAGAATAGCCCCTACATGTAATTAGTTCAATTTTCGGAAATACACGTATGTTTTGTGTTTCCTTAATATAGTTTGGAACTGTTATTGAGTTCCAAAACAAAGTTGGAGCTGTTATTGAGCCTGAAAAAGCCTTTAATAGGTCACTCAAAAATGAAATATTTGATCGTGAATAACTGTCTATATTCAAATTCTTTGAAAATTCGTGTCGTACAAATCTAGCTTACAAATTTCCCATCCATGATACCAAGAACTGTACAAGTTGATGGCCTTTATGAGCAACAAAAACGTTGCGTGTCAATGTAGAGAGTGGTCCACCTGGTGGCAGTTATGTTAGTTTTCTATTGGATTCCGGTACACGCATTATTTTATTATCTCTAATTCATTATTGTATAAATGCTACTATGTTAGTGCTGGCACTTATTTTCTGTAAATTCATTTCTGCAGTTGATGTTGTATGATGCTGTTTCACAAATCGACTGCCCCTTGGCATGGGCAAACACTGCATGCACATAAGCATTTCAGCAAAATGAAATAAAATTCAATGAGTTTTTTAATTTCAATTTCAATGAGTTAGCATGCCGTGACTGGTATGTGGAGCCTGGTCCAACCCCCATATTGCCCTCTATAAGTATTCCATTTTTATTGTTTAGTGATTTGATTGAATTGCGATTCAAGGAATCCAAGAAAAAAAATTCTTGATTATTTCATTTCTCGAAATTTTAAGTATCAGGATGTGGAAAAAAGGTTAGTTAGCAAACGTGTTCAAATGCCTAAATTTTTAATAAGCGTTTCGGAGTATTTTTAGCTGCAATGTTAGTCATTTAGTCATTTATTTACAAATGTTGCGACGTGCTTGAAAGGCAAAAGCTGCAGCAGCAGGGGCTTGATTTTCTAGGCTTTCCTCGGATTTATTTCCTGGGAACACCAAATCTGATGTTCATCGGAATCATCTGTCTCACTTTATCATTATATAGTGCTTTAGGAAAGCTCCATTGTACTGCTCCGTGTGATGCTGTTTTTATTTTTATTTTTATTTATTGCTGTAAAGCATTCAGACTGGCTGGTATGAAGGGACTATGTATGAAAACTGCTATTACGAATAAAAAAACAAATTATTCACATGCTTTTTACATTCTAGCTAATGCCTAGGCAATGCATGGAATAATAAAAAAATTTAAACCAGTATTTATTATTACTAACCTGTGGGTAATAAACGTTAAATTTTCGACACTCATTCTGTTCTTATAAACTTAATTGTCCCTTCTATTCCTTCCCAATTGTTTTTCATGATCTCCAGATTGATTTCACATAGGCTTCAAGTCGCTGAGTGAGCGGCTCGCTGACTGCGCACAATTGTATTAGTAACGATCAATTTTTGTTATACACGCGTTTTGTCACACGGTGGCGCCTGTACAGTCCCATTGAAGATTGAGTCCCTAATACGAATTAATTGACCATGATTTATAACAATATTCTAGCTGCTAAGTCGATGAACTCACGGGCGAAACCACTTGACGCCGTTATTGTTGGAAATCAATAAAACTCGCTGCATCTATACACCTACATTGTTTGTTGCCAATGTTAGGATTTATATACATTTTGCACGACGAGAAAGTGAACAATGTTAGTTGCGGGGTATTGATGCACTCCTCGTATTAATGCGAGCAAATGATGGCATATCAGTAAACTGTAACTAAACATACCTTCGAATTTTTAAAGGACATTTGCATCTAAAATTCAGCTGAAACAGATTGTTGACTGAACAAATTCCATCATCAACATTGATACTGAATCAAATCGATTCAGAATCCCAGAACAGAATGATGATTATGTCAAGCAGATATTCATTTTTTACGTGCAATTCAGGTTAATTCTCAGATTTACAACGATGAATCTCTACGCTTACATGCAAGTTTTAACTCACCTTAAAAAAAGTCCCCTTACATTACGTGATTTTCATGAGGGTTTACATAATAAAAATGAAATAGTAGCCACTTTCTTAAGTCCCACTTGCAATTATTTACTCGATGCAGATTCTCAAATCAGGTTCAGTCAGTACAAGTCAAGGCAGGTAAAATAGGTTTACACGCGAGACTTTCTACAAGTAATGGCACGTAAACCCTGCAATTTCCATGACTGAAAATTAATGACTGAAAAACCTCATGTTACAAGCTTGATCCAAGCAGCAGAATCTGCATATCTTTCCAGCACGTATACGAGCATTTATGGTAAGTAAAACGAAATGTAGATTTCACACTTAAACAGAAGTTAGTAATAATACAACAGCAATTCACCGGCTTACAGACAACACTAAAGGAACATCATACTCAAAATAGAAGTTTACGAACAGAAACTGCACAACTCTTAACGCCGTTTCCTAATGGGCAAAAATATATAAATTTAATTCATGGTAGTCGTCCTGGTTTTATCATCTCGTCCACGGTTACTGTCTCGTTTTCCGTTTAAATTTAAAATCTAGACTGCAATTTATTCAGAATACAGCTTATTTTATAATTTGGGCCATGCAAATTGCGTCCCATTACGAGTCTCCAATTTTCCTCTCTGTCTCACACGCAAACACTTTCGTCGTGCTCCATGCAATGTCAACTCCCCGTGTTAAGGTGTCTTTCCCCCAACTCAATTCCCTCCTTTCTAATCATGTTATTCTCTTAATTACACCACTGTTAGCCAACGCTTGCCATTATGGGTAATCCACTGTGGTTTTGCCGCTGTTTTAAGCATCATTAATCGTTTCCATATGTATATCAAAAAGGAGGCGTGCGTGGAGAACTTGTAATCATACCCGCTTCAAATAGAAAGCATCTTATTGCAGCATCCAAATACACCAAGATACGAATGTTAAACCATCATTATTTCAGTGGTTCTACGTGTATAAATTCATTTACGAGCGTATACTGCTTTTTAAAATGATATGGTGCGAGGAGGTGAAATGGTATAGGCACAATAACTTCATAAAGTTAAAAAAAATTGAAGATTTAAAAAATGTAATTCAATTTTTTGTGATAATCCAGATAAGAAGGTATATGGTTCTATACGTCCTATATTAAATTAGGTGTTTTGTTATCACCCTCTATGGTATTTACAGTACTAGAAATATATAAAAGTATCATTATATTTTTTTTTATATTAAGTTTATTTCTCTGTCAAATTCCAATAATTGGCACAACGTTTCGGCTGATTATAGCCTTCTCCAGGTGCTATATTATACAAATTTAAGAATTTAGGCGTGAGCCCTACGAGATAGCCAGATAGAGTATTAAAGGAAAAAATGCAATCACAAAGGTAAATTATCGTTTTACTTGCACCTTTAACTAATCTATGTAATCCCCTCATTTTGTACTAAGTTGTAATGGAAATTCTTGTGCCTTTAATACTGTATCTGGCTATCTCGTAGGGCTCACGCCTAAAATTCTTAAATTTGTATAATTTAGCACATGCATGAAGAAGGCTATAATCAGCCGAAACGTTGTGCCATTTATTGGAATCTGACAGAGAAATAAACTTAATATAAATTCTATACACCTGTCAAGAAGAAAGATGTCTTTTCTCTCAGTGTCATTATATAAAAAATATCATTAAATTCAACTTTTTCATCCCAATACATGTATATGAATACAGACCGTGTTCCAACCCCGAATATGCCACTAAAATCGCCATTTCAAAACAACGGTTCAACAAATGGAACATTGTCAATGAAAGAATATTTTTCAATGTGTTCAATTATATAAACGATGAGTAACAAATGGAACAAATACAAAAATAAAATGTAACAAATGTTACAATCATGGCTATAACAAATGGAACATTGTCCATGAAAGAATAATTTTCAATGTGTTCAAGGGTATAACCAATGAGTGGATAGCTAAAAATTCGCCCAGTTTCCCCCATTTTGCAGTAATTTGGCGCGTGCATATTAAGCCTGAATTATTCATCCCTAATGAGCTTCCCGCACAAAAGTGTGCTTTTCGCAGTTCATCATTTCCGTGAATTTTGATAAGGAATAGAGTCGAAAATTTTTCCGAACGTCTTAAGATCCACCATTTGGAATTGAAATATGAGCGACCATCATTTTGAATCATGGCTGTTACAAGCGTAAATCGGTTATAGGAGCGTTTGGCGAAATTACGTATTCTTAAGATGCAAAAAGCTTATGAATTTTTAAAAGTGGATGTGTTAGCCGCGTGCACGCATTTTTACGAGATAAAAGTAATCTGAAATTCCCTCCCTATACATAATAATAAATATGTGCGAGCATGGCGTTTGTATGCCCCCCGTGCGCATTTATACAGGCGTGTCATTTATTCACCCTACGTTCATAATTTTCCTCGCTGGCACACGTTAAATATGCAACATTAACTCTGGTTGCATTCATGAGGGACTTACAAATCTTTCGTCTAGCAGACAGTTACAGATCTAAGGGAAATAGGAAGGTAATTAAACTAATACGCTACATCTTGCAAAATTAAATAGATGGCTTTAAACAAATTACACTCGCCTCGTTTAAGAATTCATATCGCTCAAAAAGATATTTTTATGCGTGGCTATAAACTATAAAATTGGCAATAAATTCTGCCTTATGCACGCATACGCCGTTTCTAGAGACAGCTGGAATTAATGCTGTCTTAATTTGTAATTAAAAAATAGTGCTGAAAATGGCCCGCGTGGCGCTGCGGTACTGACAGGGATTAGAAACTGCGACAGGCTTTTATTCCAACAGAAAAATAAGTTGGCCGTTAAATACAGTGTAAAACATGCAAAAAAATCACTCAGCAAAAGATGTTTTACGCTCAAAAGTCCGCAATTTGGAGTTTTTTACAATTATTTTCCTGTGTTTTGATTTTATAGGTCAGATTTATTTTCTGTAATTTGGGTTTAATAACTAAATTTAGTTATTCTATGCTCGATTTTAACTATAAAGCGGAATGCTTTTGAACATTTCCATATATAGTCTGTCGCGGGAATTGTTTAATAATACGTGTTGTTTACTAATATGGGGATGTGTAAACTGGATGTCTGTTTTAATTGCTCATTATATAAATATACGTTCCTGGGAATGTTAACGAGTCAGTACAAATTATAACAGCATTTAATAATCACTAAAAAATTAAATAAGACAAACATCATGGGAATAGGCGTGGGCTTTTAAAAAAATAGGATTTTTGAATAAGAATGTCGCCAATCAGTAAATTGCGCTGTGTTTGCAGTAACAGTTTTAAATATGAAGGTGTTGTGAAGGTGCAAAACTTTCCCAAAATTCCGAAGGATATGCGCAAGCTTGTATACAGATCAGGCAGAAATTTGGTACAGAATTTTGATCTTTAAACCCATTCTGTAAATTTATGGAAATTTCATGCACATGTACGATATATTTGTAAAACAGCGAGAGTTGAAGTTGCCATTCCATCATTTTTATATTTATACACCATAAACAACAAAGTAAGTTTTGACAGAAAAACATTTGTGTTGATTAAAGTGCAATATTTTATCCTTCTGGTAATTAATAACGAGCTTGCAAGCATGTGCCGCTTGATAATGGGCACGCAACACGCATAATTGCTGCTCAATATGGCAACTTCATGCTCTCCATTTATCATATACGTTTTTTTTTGTCTACAATATACGTGTCCATATACCATCATCATCACTATCATATAAATCACACGGATTTTTATCATCGTCTATACTATAGAAGTTCAACCAACCTCCCCATACGGTGCAGCTTATCAATTTATGTCGCCATATATTCGTGCAATATATAAAATGCCACCCGAGCCAAAGGCCAATGCAAAGCACAGAAAAAAGGAGAAATGATAGATCACTCCACCATAATTGTGAAAGAAAGAATGCCATTTTTCATTGACAAAAGCATTTGTAATTACAAAGCTAAGCAATAGGCCATTTATCACAAAAGCTTGACATCGATGGAAAATTTTTTATATTTCGGCTCTTGTATTTTATGCCCTATCAGACTTTATAAGGGTATAATACAAAAATACACCGCATGTGCGACAAACTTTAGATATTAACTTTATATGCCTGTAATGACTCAATATGACATGTACAATGTACGTGGCTTGGGAAATCTTTACGAGTACTTTACCATTACATTAATTTAGCATTAATTAAACAAATCAATGGATGCTTTATTTCTTATTCGATCATCCGATTCGATCACCAAAAAATGTACAAGCATTTTTTTTGTGGACTTATTAATGATTCAAAAAAATGTCTGAAAAGTAGCAGCTTCATGAAACGAAATGTCAGCTAATTATCAGATTTTAAACCACTGTAACAGGTGTAAAATAAGCTTACACATACAGTGTAACTGAGATTTAGTTGGTAAACGTATGACTCCAATTCACATACACATAAATTTAACATGTAGTTTGAACTATCCGATCTGCACTATTAGTACGAAATGTATTTACATGTCTTGAGATACCATACATGTATAATACGAGTACACGTGCTTTGATGAAGTGAATGATATTTGATATGTATAGGCAACCGTAATCTTATTTTCCCTCACCAAATCTACGTTTTCTAAAAGTTCAGCAGGCATGTACTTGTAACTTGATATCAGGCAATGTTTCCAAGAATTTACCCATTCACGTGGGCTTGTACTTCATGCTGATATGAGCAATGCACTGGATTTGCATTGTGCCCATATAGTTGCAAATACGTTTCACCCCTCTTGCGTTATCGTGACAGCAAAGGGTAATTAAGTGCGTAAATTAAAATTATGCCATCTGCTATCAGCGAACAATACAGCAGCACGCATTTGGTAAACGAACTCGCAAAGTGCTGAATGCACAAAAAATGGATTTTGTCATTCAGGCAACGATATTTTACAGCAAGCTTATGCAAAGAGAAATTCTTACTCAGATAATAAATATTAAAGCACGAAGTGCTTTGAATCGCAGCATGCATGAGTGTCAAAAAACGGTTCGAAATACATTATAAGGAATCGTTTCTAAAATATTAGTATTAGCTGCCCCTAAAAGTTGGCAATCAGTAGCAACTTCAGTGCTATGAGGGGCAGTGGACCACCAAGCTGCAGCGTTTCAGTATTTTTAAAATACCATCCAATATATACCACTTATGACTAGTTATATACGTGTACAAAAGCACACGTTTTCCTATTGTACGACTATTCAACATGAATTGGACTAGCATAGCCTTCAACCCCAACTGGTTGAGAAATTCCATTGATTTTGACCCATTTTCCATCCAGTTATTTTGCAGCTTCGAGACGAATGAAGATATAAAATCGCCTCTATTGCAACGTGAGACAATATTATTTCCTAGATAGCCATTTCCTCAAATTCATAGATAACATCAGGTCCGAAAGAAGTCCCCAATCGACTGTCATGCAAGGGTATGATAAATTCTGAAGTGAGACTCGGCTACATAAATCTGCATGGCCCCAAAATCAATTCCATGAAAGTGGACTACATCTTTATGGAAATTCGGTCGGAGGAAATTTATCTTAAGCTGAAGAAGAAAAATTGCTAGAGATTGGCGAAGAAGGACAATGGCCATATTCCTCTATGGCCCATTTGGAGAGACAGCTTTTCATGATTAATAGTCATGGCTTTTGCATGGACGAGCGCATCAACAATTTATTATGGCATCTAATATTGCGCGTATATACACAGTGATATACGCGCAAATGTATACAATATACAGGGCCCACATGAGAGTGCATTGTGAATGAAGAGAGAACGAGGAAAGGAGATGGAGGGAAAAAATCCCTCCAAAAGTGCTCCTGAATGTGCAATTTATAGAGTCTTCGATATCATGGCCAGATATTGGATGAGTTGTAGTCTTATGACCCAATATAGGTCCTGCCAGACTGATAACGCCAACTATCAGATCAATCTCCGGCAATCCAATTAAAATTCATGGATATTACTCCAGTGGAGGGACATCATGCATAAACAGGAGAAGACTATATAAGTCCAGGGTACGCAACATTGCAGATCATCCGCAGAGTCAAACTTTTATAACCAGGTTTGCGTTGGAAAAGGTTATTTTATTCAAGGTGCTCGCTCGGAGTGCATGAGGGCGTGTTATATGCAAAATATAAGGGGAAAATGCGTTTAGATGGACCAAATAAATATCATAAAAAGGTGACGCAATAATTCGACACGCGATGGAAGTTCCTCCTGAATTGAACACTTGGAATTCGAAAGGGTCAATCAACAAAATGTTGCTACATTGGCCATTGATTTATTGTGATTTGCATTGCGCATGATCGAGGAAGCAACATTTTGTAAAGCTTGGACCCATCTATCGATCATGTTGAATGAGTTAACTAATTTTGCATTTTGCGGCGCTTAGACCCTTTTGAAATTCATGTCTTCAATTTAACTTCCAGTTATGATCTATCACAAGTTATGCCCTCCTCCAAGTGTGTACAAAATATTCCTACATTTAAATTCTATGTGTGTTTAACCTACCGTAGCATAATAACCTATTTTAAACTAACCTATAAATGTATTTTTTTAAATTAGCAATCACTGCCAAGCCATGGCAGAGCAGGGCATACTGTATTTTGTTGTTAAAATTGTAGCTTTTTCCCAAGGCTGATAGATATAACTGTTGGAAAATGGCATATTCTGTATTACAGTCTTTGAGTGTACTAAAAGTGTATCACTGGCTGAAATTAACTGACGTTTCGCCTTTCATTATAAAAGTTAAAGTGCGGAGGATGTACATGTAAGATCGATAGAACTCTACATGAATCACCCAAACAAGGGAAAGTTGAGGAAGTGCAGGAGAGTATCGCAAGGACTTCCCGTGATATGCATATCACGTGATATCTAAATAAGGCAGTTCATGCATGTGCATTAATTCAATGCCGATAAGGACCCTAGCACACACCGAAGCGAAAAAGATCAGTGAAGGGAGCTTTGACATAAGGACATACACCTCTTGTCAGATTGGGTGAAATCACTGACTTATTCAAACCTGTAATAAGCATACCATATAATGTAGCTCTAACGTTGGATGGGTGGCTTTGTAATCAAACATTGAAATCTTTAAAATAAAAAATTGCGACTCCAGTTTTCTAACTAAGTAGAGAAATGATATTGCTCGATGGGCAATTACATGTATGAGAATCGAAGTGAAAAATCCGGATGTGCTTGCAAAAGCCGAACAAGTTTTTTCTCGTGCATGCATAATTTCTAGTTAAAACACAGGGTTGTTCAAGATTACATTCTGGCGTAATAACAATGCCTGGTTAGATGATCCTCCAAATCCTCAAATGTGCACAAAATACTGTATTTAGATTTTAACCCCACTTGTCTAGAATAAAAGAATGCAATGTAATCGTGAAGTTATTATTATTATTGTTTTTATTTAATGTATTTTAGAACGTCATCAATGACAATATAAGTGTCATTATAAGCTGAGGAAAAATGCGTAATGTTAAGAGTGAAGTGCACGTGTGTCCGAATTTCCATTAAACTAAGCTAAAACCATCAATCAATTCTTCAATTCTTACATAAAGGTACCGTAACTTTTCTAAACAGAATGTCCAAAAAATTAATATTTGAAGCCCAGGCGTCTTAAGATTTCATTACGTCGAAAAACAAAATCATGGACTGGACCCAATTGAACATAAACATTAATGCATATCGAACCATTTTATGTTTATGTCCGTATTGCTGATATGCATGATAAAACTGCATTTCGTACCGTCCATGGCGGTGCAAGTGCGGGTTGTTTGAATTTGTCACCAAACTTTCGCATACAATGTCCAGCTACAGAGGACATACTAGTATAGCAAGCTTAACTTCGTAAATCCATGTTTCGTTAAAGTTAAACAACTTATAATCCATCAAGGTGCTGCTGTCGTTTTCCACAATTTCCAAAGTTGATGAAAATTCAAAATTTCTGATGCAAACTTGGTCGGCCATTTTTGTCCTAATCAATGAAACCGTGCATCAATCAGTCATCGAAGTGGTGCAGGAAAAATGTAAAACCGGACATGCAGATGGCGGAAAACCATTTGCGAGGGCCATTACCAAAATAATCCCTGGAGTTGAAGCGCTGGCATCCGTTGCAGTTGCTCGCAGTCATAACATGTTGATTTATCTGGACGCTTTATCTCTAAAGGTTCCTTCCGTTAGTCAGGATTAGCGAGCCTAACAAATTAGTGGAAGACGACGACTTTTCGGCTGTGGCATCATTTTTGAGTTGGAGGTCGCCATTGAACAATTGCAGTAGCTGCGCAGTCGTTTGTTTTGCAGGCAGGAGGTCTTGATGAATGATTTCCAGCCCTCCGCATGGGTTTCCTCCTAACATAGCCGCGTGTTTCCAGCTCATTTTTCACTGCCACAATTCTCATCCATTTTATTTCACTATTGGCACTCAATAGGATTACACCTTCACCACCAACCATCAGTCACAATCAGTCGAAGACCCTGACAAAACACTGCTCTCAGCAGTTCCCTTCCAACTCCTGCTTTGCCTACTCCGTGTTTACCACCATAGACTTCAACCGATTTGCAGTATTAATGACGCCATGCACGGTACTTCACTCGTGTTTAATATCAAACTAGGGAGGAAATCAATTAACCTCTGGCAAACATTTCTAAAAATGCAAACATATTTCGTGTTCCCTTACATATGTAAATTGTGATCTCATTGTTTTGGAGATTTAATTTCATGTAATCATTGCTACCAGGGCCCTATTCAATTTTGTTTTTCAATTCAATTTAATACATCCAAAGACAGCAGCTGAGTTGCCATGGGGTGGGGGAGGGGGTAGGTACAAAAATGTTGCATCCAAAAGTGAGTAATAATGAAAATAAAATTAAATATGTGCAGGGAAATTGCAGCAAACACAATAGATAAGTAAAATAAAATAATCAAATACATCAGAAAGATGTATTCTACAAGAAAGTACAAGTTAGAAATGTGTGGGCTGGATAAATATTAGCTTGTAGTTGAAGCTTAAACTTATAACTTGCAACTTATGTAACACATGCAAATTGGACTACGATGCTATGATCGTCCTGTGCAACCCATCTTGGCAAATACTTTATTGGTTATAAAATTTCAATATGAAAATATGCTTGTATAAATCGTTAACGTTGCCTAATATTTCAATTCAACTCAGTACCATGCAATCAGCAAATAGATGGATGTCATGGGCAGTGTGTGTAATGCATCAATCCAACTCGGCAGGTATATGAATATGTACAATATACATTATTTGCAGCGGTATGGGGTGCTATGTGTACACTAATACCAATACCACTACAAGTACATGTCCATACATTTGTGAGATTGGACCCATGTTATCAATTATGCAGAAGACTGGCTCCAGAATGAAGGTCGATTTTATCAGAAGGCAAGTGAGGTCTTGTTTCGATATTGGCCAGTCACTTCAAAAGCCTATAAACGACCAATAAAAACATTCGCACCATGAATCCACCAAAACCAGTGGCGAACAAAGGAAGAAATTACGGCGGGCAGTTTTCTCCTTGTTGGCGAGTCAGATTAATTAAGCTGACCAAACGAGCGTGGTTTGCTCACAGCAACGCCAAATAAAAACTTGTCCCTCATGCACTTAATGAACAAAACAGCCACGTGTGGCCTGCTCAATAGCCATATTGATGGCACCAGAAAGCGTCGTTTATCTTCAACAGATGCAATGAAAACGCTGACATCAGGCGACTCATTTCCTTTCTGTGCCACCGAGACAATATCAACAGCTAACTAATAAAAATCTTCCTTTCCCAGTGGTCAGCACTTAGTGGACAATGATGACGACTAAAAATGGCTCAGGTAAGATTTATGGGAGCGAAAGCAGCTAAGGGTGATCTGTGAAAGCCAATTGCATACAATGACCTCACGCCTCCTGTCCCAACCATGCCCTTGCCCTTCCAGCGTCATTGGAACCGAGAATTCTACTTGTCAGCCAAATTGTTGATTAATCGAAACAAATCGCGAAAGAAAGCGCCTGAAAAACTTCCTCTATGGTTGGAAAACAAAAGATGTGTCGAGGCAGACATTAATCACGCCCGGGTTCGAAAGCAAATGAACCAACGGCGGGTGACATTCGAGGAAGACACGGGTAACTGTCGTTTATCACAATCTGGAGAACTTGTAACAAAAACCTCCTTCCACAGACGAGATCCACTTGCCATCCTGACTCCAGGAATATACAGAGTTGCCCAGTGGAAAGGATGCTCTTCAAAACAGTCCTATTGGCATGCAATCTACTGATGCTGCTTAAAGTAAATCCGTTCATTTTATTTGGGATTGACATGCATGTACATATGTACAAGCATACAGTGTATATGGCGTTGTGCATAAACAAGACCCAAGAAAGAGGACTTTTTGACATCCTACATTCCTCAATAAACCATTTTCGTAATACTTGGACAACTTCCACATCCCTACGCCTCCATTGACATCCTACTTGTACTTGTACTGTATTTCCATATACTGGGCACAGGAGTTCTTGAATGATGAAACATTAATTACTACAGATCCATGTGATATTATTAATTAGGTTTGTTATCAATCTGACATCTAGGAATTGACTCTTTCCAAGTTTTGGACATTATCCAACGGGATTTATACTTTAAGAAGAAAATCTTTGACTTAATTCAGAAACTACTGTAGTTAGCTGGACTTGCCTATTCCTCACTCCAATACTCTAGAACTGTTTGGAGATTTTTCTAACCAGAAAAGATGCTGATTTTGGCCTTTCAACCAACTACATGTAATTCTATTTCAGTCCTACATGATCTCACATACAGTATACGATTACGTCAAGGCATATGTCATGCTGGTCATGGCCGCTTGCCTTACAGTAAGCTTACAGTAGCCTAATACCACAATGTATTAACTTCATCAACTTTTGCACATTCCAGAGTGAGACTGAACCATAACGCCAAAATTACGATATTTGCATCTTTGCCAGACGGGTTATTACTGATATTCAATATTCCACTCGATAATTGGCATTGTCTACATATTGAGCACGTGGATATTGTGCTTTGATATGTGTATGCCAATGGATATAACCGTTTAACGTCTATTATGCTGTATACTGCACCTCTAAGAATATGTTGGCGATGATGAAAATGCCTACCATTCGAAAACGAAATCAAGTACCGATGTACTGGTGTACGCGCCTGTCAGACAGGGATGCTACATCAAGCAGTTAAGTATAGAACACGCAAATCGAAATTTAGGATGATGCAGGAAGGAGGATGCATTCAAACCGAGACCTTGGTGAGTTTGCGTAGGCATCCACAGTGCGATCAACGCATTGATAGAAAAGGTCAAGCCCAGGAACAACAAGTGTCATCATCGCAATGGCATTGTTATTGGCGTTGGTGCTTTTGGCATGTTAGTGAAGACTCTGAAGAGTTGATGAAAACTGTTGCGGACGAGAATAAGCGTTGGGGAAGTAAAAAGTGAGTGCAGCCCATTCGTTAAACCCAACGGTCATTTATCATGCGTGCCGCATGCCAAACAAGCTGACACCTAGTGGCACGTCATTAGTAAGCAAACCGAGCCCCTCCTTTGCCAAACCGCGCATTCATTTACGAGCAAGTTAGCCACCCGGGGGACTCCGTACATTTTCCCATGACGCTCACCAATCATTTTGCCGCATGTACATTTCCTCTTTGGGCACTACTGAGGTAAAGGGATTTTAATCGTTGGCGTCATTGTCAATTATTGATCATCTTCCACCTCAATTGAAGTAAAAACCGATCCAAAGACTACAATGTAGATTCGAAGTTCACGCCACCTTCCGGTTCGCCAGCCAACGCAACTTGCAATTTTCCATTTCCAAATTGCATAGATGCACGAAGGTCAATGCGGAAAAGTTGTGAAAGTACAATGAAATGATTGGCCACAAAGAGGCACCATCACAAAACGCATGGAAATTGGAAATGCGCTATGCTTGTAAAATACGATTTTCTCAATTGATAACGCTTTTGTGGGATGTCTTTCCACTGCAAGTCTGGACCAAGTTGATTAAGCGATCCCTGGTTCCAATTTTCATCTTCGGAGACTCGGTTATGATAACAGATAACATGTTTGGTTAGCTAACAGTGCTTCCCAAACTGCTTTCATCACCCAAAAATCACAAGTTATTTTTATCCACACTTCTTATCAGAAAGTCCTTCTACTCAATGCATAGCAAAGAATGATTGAATCTCATAAACAGGCTGATATGGTACATCATGTACTTCGCCTTGATCTGAGTTACCTTGATATGAGAATCTGCAGAGGGGTATTTGGCATGAAAACAGTTCAAACACACTTGACCATACACAAAGGTCCATGCTGCTTGGTCAAGTAGGCTGAAGAAGCAGAGGATTCTGGGTGTTTTGTATCATGTCATCACCACGTAAACCAACATAACTTATTATAACATAACAACGTTACTTGGTGCAAGTGACGTTTGTTCAAAAAATAATTGTTCGGTTGTTTTAGAGTATATTCATGTGCACTGACTGATCCCTTTCTTCGGAATATTTCTACACTTATACACGGAACATTTCAAAGTGTATTCCGAGGTGGGCCATATTAAGAAATACTGATGTTCAGAACATGTTCTAGTTAAAATTCTGATGAATGCTGCAGACAGCAGCTGTGCATGAAAATAACAAAGCTCGTAGAATTGTATTGAATAAAAAAACTGAAGTAATGAGAGTCCATTTGCACCAACAGTTATGTTATGAGAATGAATGCCCGTTATGACAGTTACTGAATAGTATGACAAGCAGTTACTCAATTTTTAAATAAAAACTCCGATACATGTTTCATGATGCCAACCGGCTGCCACGCATGTTTTTTTAAGAGAAAGAGCCAAATGAGAAATAAGACATACAGCATCACTTCATGCACGACTTTCCATACGGAATGTTCAGAAAAGTTGTTAGGAATCTTCGAAAGCGAGCAAAATAGACGCAGCTTAAAGAAACGTCGCCACAGCCCCCTCTAAACTCCCAAAGCACGAAACAAAAGCTCAATTATATGCACCTCTTTGTCTATTTTTATAAAGCCGCAGTTATTTACTATTTAGTCTGTTTTTCGGAGTTGACGCCATTTACGAAATTAGATTTGGGGAAAAAACTCGTTTCGGCGAAAAAACTAAGCAATCCATTTGCACGGCCGTCTCGGATGTCTCCAGTCGTATTTGGCGAATTTTTTTTCCCGTCCCATGAATAACCATTGTTTTTAGCTCGACTTTTATGCGCTGGCAAAGGCGGCACGCGCAATTGTCTGCAACATTTCATGGCGAAACATATTGCGGACTATTTTAACAGCCCATGTGAAAAAGTCATGCAGAATTCTGCAGAAAAAAATGAACCCGAAATAATTCTGCAGAAATTAATGCTTTTT
>JAQFYZ010001043.1:0-28451 GCA_034695085.1 Cylindroiulus punctatus
TGGCACCTAAGGAACATAAATGGAAAATATCAAGGTTGTAGCCCTAACGGTTTAGGAGATATAATTACCCCTCTTTTTAAACCCCTTCGAGGGGGACTACGACAAAATCCTTTCTTAGTAGGGGGTTTTGGCACGCAAGGAAGGTCCATGCCAAATTTCAAGGTTCTAGCCCTTACGGTTTGGGCCTGGCGTTGATGAGTGAGTGAGTGAGTGAGGACAATCAATTTTATATATATGTAGATATGGACGGATTTTAAACAGTAACCTAATGGTGATGCACGGGGTGAGTCAGAATGACACGCGACTCTAATGTGATAATGGCCGTGGTATGAATAAGGTATCAGAGGTGTGGCTCTAAATGAAATTGAAATTTTCCAAAAAGGTCGTTAACTTGTTAGTTTGATCATAACGAATCCACATGTTTGTACCACTTTGCATGCACAGTATGTCCCAGTAAGGCCCTGGTGTAAACAGCCAAATTCGAACACTAATCTCCTCCTCCGTCATGCAAAGCAAATATATCCTTGTTAGTCGGGATATGATATGTTAACAAAACTAAGTGTATGCTTATTTCATGCAGAAATATTAATCTGGTCAAATGGAAGTATTCTGATACAAATTTCAATTGTGATTTGAAAATCACTTTGCTAAATTGCAGTCCTGGAAAATAAATTACGAAAGGAGCTTTGCATTGATTTGAATTTTTTAAGCCATTTGGAAAAAGTCTCATTTTGTTTTAATTCATCTATAAGCAATTTTTAAGGTTAATGTTTATGTAACCATTTGCTGCTCACCATGATGATATGACATGAACAAGTTTGCCTTTGGCAGGAAAAGTCATGCTTCATCGAATTGTTAGAACGGGAACTTTCTTAAAGCTGTGATTTCTTGAGGAATATTTTATAGGCAGCACTTTCATTTTTTATTTCTTGTTGACGGCGTGGCGTCATTGCTCTGTCCATAGGGAGACTATTTAATTTGCATCTTGACTTCCCTCATGCCCTTAAGACAGCTGACCATCATACGTTTGTCGCAGCAACCTGCATCTGCATTCGTCGTGTTCTGACGGGTGGCGAGGTGTCTACTTAGCAGACATTCATGCCTTGTGAATCAATGCACGCATCAGGAAATGTTGGAGATGCTGTTTCTCTACGGGAATGCTCGCCTCCCCTGGTTTTGCTCTTGCAGTTGACATTCCTGTGACTCAGTCGTCTGTGAAAATCCGTTCTGATCTTCATGCTTGGGATGCTCTGACGACAGGCATACTCGTGTGGACAGCCTGCAGCCATTGTGCGAATTGATGCTGTGGCGGATGCGAGTAGACAGAATATATGCTTCAAACTTTGCGACTCTGCTCCTGTCCTGACATATGAAAAAGTACTTGTGTCATAAACATGTCGCATGAACTGGTGCATGTTCACGAGCAGTGGCGTTGGCAATTTGGACATGTCATGGATAAATGCTACTTCTGAGGCCAGCCAAAGTCTGATCCGCCATAGACATGTCAAGGGCGCTGCACTTTAAGAATGTGGACTTCTCCTAACGGCTAGTATGCCGGCATGGATTGCCTTGCGGTTCGACAGCTAAATAAAATATTGATTTCTGAGTTAGGTTAGGCTAAATAAGTACAACAATTACAAAAACAACGTAAATGAGATCGACATCTAGGATAGAAGTGATTTTATACCGGGTATAAGTGAACCCAAAAGTGCAAGTACACCTAATTAGCAGTGTGTTAGTGCTGGGACACATTTTACTAACTTACTAAAGCCACAATCAAATGGCATTAGGTCCTAGAATCCAAAGTACATTTGGTCCTAACCTAAGGGCCCTAAAAATGCAATATCACAAATACATTTATGATTGAAATGAATAAAATTCGAATAAAACGCTTTTTGACAAAACTGATGAGGAAAACAAGCGAGAACATTAAAAATAATTAGTATCCTAAAGGATGCACATGAACACGTAACCACTTGTGCATGAATATGTTATGTTCAAATGTTAGAGCTCTTGACAAGTACCAAAATGGAAAGTTTTTGTGTTCAATTGGAGAAGTGCATCTAAAACCTATAAAATATCCCATTCTGCGATTTCAGAACTGTAATCTGTTTCTGATACAATATCACTACACTGCATGGGTATACTTTTTTACATTGATTACTCTAAATTATTAATGTCTTGGTTTTCCACTTCCCCGAATTTCCCGAAATGGGGTCCACTCTATAATCACATGTGATCAGTAAATGACTTTCCCATTTCATTTAATGTTTGTTGCTTTGATTGAGATGCACCGAACTATACAGTATGTCTTGTTAATGTCGCATCTTCAAACTCTCATCATCGTTATCGAATGTTTGGTTCAGTGATGGTTTGTAATTCGCTCTCTGATTTGGACGAACATTCAAGGAGTGTGAGTACTCTATAATTCAACTCCACCAAGAAACTACTTGCAGTTAGATGTTTGTACACGCTATAAGAAGCTTGTAGTGTCCCAAATTGATGATGCTCAGCTTCACATTATGCTTGTCAATTTTGAGGTTAAATGGAGCATGCATGGCACTGTTCATACATACAGCATCAGCAAGGTTGAAAAAAATTACGAAATTACCGTTTGTCCATTGGCTCGTGAATGCAACAGGTTTCGAATGGCGTTGCACAAATCGTGCATGGAATCTAAGAGCATTTGAGCTTCAGTGACTATAGACCTAAAAGTATCCTTCAAAGTCGATGGATTATTGGTTGGTACTTGGAGAGCCTCTGCCATATTGCATCGACTTCGAGTTGCAATACATCGAAAACAAGTTTACAACGAGTGATAGGAATATACAATTTTCTGACAGCTCTATATACAGGGCGCGCACTGTAAAATAGTTTCTGCCGCAATTGTGCAAAAAAAAAAATATTTATATTTCAACTGTACTTATTTGGTTTACAAGACTGACACCTGTTCTATATGTCGCAAGTTATATTTTTTGTGTTTCTATGTCTTGCCTGCGTAAACTGTTCGAAAATGGTAATTCTTAATTCAGCAGCCAAACCGCCAGGCAATCATTATCAGCCTGTTAGCCGTTAGGGGAAGCCTATTTTCTCATCGTGTCTACGGCAAAGCGGGGACGATCTGTAGTACAGGCAGGTTTATTCCCTCATAAAGTGATTTCGAATATTCCATCTTGTGGGCTTTTAATAAAAATATTGTGATGAACAAACACTATGTGTTTTCATACTACTACGATGTTATATTCAGTACAATGAAATTGAAACAATACGCTTTTCAGGCGACATGAATATGCACTTACTGGATCTCGTCTAAATATGATATGCTAATTTAGACGAACGTAGCATAGAGGCATTCACGTTTAATAAAAAATGCACATTTTCATGTTTTTAAAGATTATTATTCATCCTCTGAATGGATGCATAATAAGATTAAGAATAAGTAATAGATGACGTCAATAACCTACGTATACAATTGTATGTATTCAAATCAAAACAAAGTTAATTATGAGTTTGGTATAATAATCTATTGTCAAAATGAACCGGTCTACATATAAATATTACTGGAAAATTTGTATCGGATTTGTATACGAATGAAGTCAGACTTGAAAAATTATATACAAAAATGGAAGAATTAAAAATAGGGCTAAATGTTTCCTGTACGAGGAAACGTTTGTAAAGTCATAGCTATACAGTATATCATTTTCTCCATGCATGCCAGATAATAATTTTTGCACCAAACTTGTCTTTTATGCGGTGTGGTAATGCAGGCAGGTGTTCCTAATGGAATAACGCAAGATGCATTATCGTTATGATTAAGTATCACGCCACACACACCGAACGATTATAGTTCAGTAAGTGTTACCACCTATTATTAAAAATAATTCGAATCAATTTTGATCCAGAGATATGTCTTCTTATTTCCTACTCATGTGGTAATTATCATTGGGTGCCATCTTTCGACACAAATGATTTATGAAGATAGAATTTGTAGTGGATAAATCATTGTGATGGGCATAAAATAATGACAGTCTGCTCCGTAGGCACTCGCATTATCCCTAAGCAATGTTTAGAATTTCTTCATTTTGCAACAACGTACATTACAATGTGAGTTTCATCATGGTACTATTGTTACAGTTTACTTACTAAATTGGAAGTGGAAATAAACGTACTCTTTACGTGCTATAATTCCACCACTGTTAGCATTTAGTACTCATGCGACCCACTGTATGTGTGTTTTGATTAGTTTTGCTCCTGTTTGGCAAGTAGTCTGAAATGAGATACGGAATTGCGTCGTTTCTAACAGACCAAGTAATACGTTTTTTGTGTATAATATATCGAGATATGTCACCTTATATGCAGTTGTAGCGACATAATAGAGATTTATGAATGCCGTCCTTGTACAAGATCATTCGTGACAGTTTGAATTATGATATATTCATACTTGACGACATTCTATTAATTTTTAAAAAGTAAATATTTTTAGAAAATACAGAGGTGTGTTATGATAATGTTGGGTTAGGTCTTTTTTGGAATATGTTTCTTGGAGAGATGGCGAAGTGTTATTAAGGCACCAACGTTTTCTATAAACCGAAAACTCACTACATTTTTATTAAAATGTGCATGAATTGAAGGAACTCGTACTCAATACTTACAGTTGACAATGGCGTCTTGTTTGAATTACAGAAATTGTTAAGTTAGCTAAGATTTTTCACTGCTGCGATAAATTTTATCGCGCGTACCCTGTTTGGATTTACAACGTCAGTAGAATTCTTTGTACAGTTATCTTTTCTAAATTTTTCTTCAATCCTTCTGAGCTTGTTTCCATAGCATAATTATAATGGAATACGCAGTGAAAACATTTACCCAAGGCTACAATGAATGTTCGCCATCAAATCGATAAATTGCGTAGATGTAAACTGAATTTGCTCTCAGCGTATGTGCCTTTAAACTTGGAAAAAGTGATGTTTTTAATTAAAGTTTCGAGGAAAAATTGGGCTCACTGTCATCGCGTAGCCATTTCCGTCTTAACATATTCGGGTCGATCAAGTTTTCAAAATATTTAGATAATAAGTCCATCAACAGCGACACACATGTGAAACATTTGGGATACATGTACTGCAATAATGTTCATGCTCCAAATATGCATAGAATTTTCTTACACTGTATTCAAACCCTACATGTATGTATGTACAGTGTGGGAATGACACCTGTCCTACCAGCTGAAATTAATCATTTTTGTTATTTTCTCTTTGCTTTTTCGTTTTTCTTTTGCATAACTTAATCTGCTTAACTAATCCAGACCTTAAATTATAGTTTCTGATAATTCAGAATATGATTAGAAGATAAGTATACTATACCATAAGTAATTGGGGTACTGATGAATCCCAATTTCTTGGTAAGTGCGATCAGCTCCTTGCTAGCATTGATTGAAATCTTCATCTTGCTATAAAATGTGCTCGCTAATGACTTCTTTTGGTTTATTCCAGAAGTGTAGAATGCTGAATTTAGAAGTGTATATATGTGGTGGGAAGATATACTTTTCTTTTTGTATACTAGGCAAATGGTTGGAATGTAACGATTTTGTACACATTTGGAACAGAGATGTTTTATAATGTTGTATATCCGATCATTATACAAAAAAAAACAATGTACTGCAAGCTGACGTAAAATTTGTTAACGAAATTGTCAGTGAACCCAGCAAATAAAGCCATTTAGAATCCCAGGTTGATGCAGCTTGTTAATCGTCTTTGAAAATGCAGGCAACCTTTTTTGTATATTTTTTAACGAAAATGTATAGCCGTTTGAAAATCCTATATGTTGAGTGTGGGAACCCAAGAGCCAAGTACACGTGTCTTATATAAACCCTGCATTGTTGTCAGAGGCGCAGCACACAGAGTATCTATTGGACATTTTATGCTACGTTGCAGAATAATGTTTTGAAATGATAGATATGAGTAGTTGATCGACCATTTCCTTACGTTTCAATTCGCTTCCTTTTAATCACATGACGCAGGTTCTGCTTCTTGTTCCGCTTTCTGAGTTTTCCAATACATGGTCGATTAGTGAAATGGAGTAGCCACATCACAGGCTATTAAAACTGCGGACGACATACATCATCACATCTGAACGTTTAAAAACAAGTATTTTTCCTCCACTGGACAATGCGTTAATGTTGCGTTTAGCACTGTAGATACTCATTCCCCCAAAATGAACATTAATTAGAGACACGTATCATAACGATTTCTTGCTTGCGTTATTGCATAGTGCCTAATTGTTCAACTCATTTTTTTCCTGTATGCTCATAAATTTGTGCTGACATTACAAAAGAAATTTTAAAAAACTTGGAGATTTTGGAAAAACGGTAGGATCTACAAACCGCTTCAATCGAAAAGAACTTCTGCAAGTATACAATGCATGTGTTTTCTGGCCATATTTCATAAAAATGAATAGTGTGAGGAGTTGACGTTTCAAAGTTTCCTAACATTAACTATCATTCCATGTCTCATGAATCATGATTGAACTCTGTGCAGCTATCCCTCAGATTTATCATTTCCTCAGACTTCTCATATTTTATGAAATTATATATAACTGGTACTTGTTCGGTTTATCGTTATTTCAGTGTATTGTCATAATATAGCAGCAAACTTACGTTTGCATTCATGCCTTAAGATACCTTACCTAAAAGATGACAGCAAATCAACATGTCGAATTTTCTTTATCTGACATTAGTCAATTCAGATCCGTGTTAGTTACCTTTCATCTGAAACAAAGAATTCTAAAAGTTTTGAAACTTGCTGCGTCTAAGTAACATATTTTCAGGCACGTCATGTAAACGCGCATTTAAATATACTGGTGAATGTAAACAGTGAAATGCACTGATGTCCTTTAACAAAATGAAATACGAAGATCCGGAAAATGTATCGTATGGTGTTGTGGCTATTAAAGAACGGAACTTTTGATGGAATTGGATCAAATATACCAAAAGTGTTTCTTAGTCTCGGTAACCACCATTGCACCTGTATGTAAAAGGGAAGAACCGAAGAAGACAATAATCCCCCTATTTATGGCTTTATAGACTAACATTCAATGCTTATATTAAATCCTTAATTATTTTCCGTTCTCTAATGAGTTAATCCTCTCTTAATATGCACCTAACGTACTAATTCTTTCTGCGAAATATATAATATCAAACTTTGTTTATGGTGCTATTTAAAATAATGGAATGCATTTTACAATCGAGCTTGCGTCGTTCTATCTTAACGCCCCTGCCATAAAGGCGACATTATCCTCTTTCAAACTATAGCTGAAAATTTGCCAACCTTAATTGGTCTACCATTTTTCGTTTTATTGCTGGTAAAATAGAGGCCTGCTACGTCCTAGAATAAAGGCAACATTGTGGCGAAATTTTGGGGAATTAGACAGAATTAATTCCGATCTTCCAATAATGAGAGCCAGTCATTCATTAGTGAACCATTGCAGTTACTTCTATATGGATTCTGCTAATAGAACTTTCATTGCATTCCCAATTTAATTCCTGGCCGTCATTCACTGATGATAACAGGAAGTAATTAGTCTGTGCATTCAAACGTTCCTTGGAGTGCGTTTAACACGAGGACAGTACACTGACCTATTCACCAGAAGACAAATGTTGCTCAAAGATAGTGTCACTTTAATAACAGTTCGATATGTATTGTTACATGTACAGTGTATAAAGAACTTTTAAGCAAGCATTTCGGTCTGGTGCCGAAAAATAATAAGATGCAGTTTTAAGCATGTGCATGTACATTATCCAGTACATAAATTCACATTTGCTATTACATTTGCTTGTTATGGTAAGAAATAATGTCAAATTGTATTATTCTTCATCTTTTCCACAATTTATGGTATAGATGCAATATCAGCTTCCATTAAATGCAAACAATATAAAGCAGAACTCTGTGGAAAATCTTCTACTGTGACATTGCTGCGTACTTGTTTGATCTTTTTTTCTGCAAAAGAAGATGGAAAAAATAAGAATGTCTGCATCTGTCAACATTGTAAAAAGGTTTTTACCACTTTGCTGAAATTATCATTCAGTTGTGAATTTCATGTTCATTTTCATTTTTCCACGACCAAGAAATACACGGAAAGTCAGGAAATTTCACTTTAAAGAAGTCGTTGGAACCCTGTGTAGATAACATGTGTTAAAATGCCGTTGTGCTTGCGACTTTTGAGAAGATTCTCAACTTTCTTAAGAGGATAGAGGAGATGGCATTATTTGTCATACAAAGGCATTTTCAGCTGATTTTTTTTTTGGTTCTGGTCTGACAACTGTTGTCATCCGTTCGGAGGCATTCATGTGTGGTTGTCCGCTTCTTGTAGCAATGATATCGCTTCAGTCCCCATGCCTGACACGAAAACTGATGAATCAGTAAATTTAGACAGCAGTTCCACTGGCTTTCCTCTTTTTCTCTCATCTGTGTCGCTTCACATCCAGCTTGCTCTTGTAACTCTTGGTTTCTTTGTCTCTTCTTTTTTCTTTCCATATAGGAAAATAAAAGAAAGCTTTTAGAATAACTTAAGCAATGGTACCAAAAATAACAGATGCGCCATTAGCAGCTCTGTCTTTTGCTAATGCTGGTGACAGGTCAGTAAGACATCTTAGTTTTCAGGAAATTGATTGAAGAAATAATTTTATGTTCGGATATGCCCAGCTGCCAACAGCAGTTTAACCGACAAACTGATCCCCAAGATATTTTGCAATTTTTCCGAGCAGGTATTTCGACTTTACCTTAATTCATTTAGACCATCATGGTCTGCAGACTTAATAATGTTGCGCCAAACTGGCACGCAGACGTCCCCATCTGGGAAATGAGAACCTATCTGGATTTGACGGTGGTGGTTTTTTGCGACTTTAACATGCCAACAACCCATGACAATATTGTTCAGGGATTTCGTGCGGGTATAAATGTGGCGTTCGGTTTTTTGCTTATTAAAAGATATGTAGGCCGAGCTCATTTGCGCTTGAAATTGCCGATTATATGGCTATAACTCAGTAAAAAGCGTAATTTTAACACTTTTGCCTCGAGAATTGGTGTTCTTATTTCAGCACTTTCAGAAGACGCCGGGCCTAATCTGATGGCAGACATCTTGATTGAAATTTGAAAACCCAAAGGTGCATTTGTGATTACGTATAATATTTACCCAGAAGCAATGTTTTCCTTAAATGAACGGATCTGCGAACTTGAGTGCCTCCATTACATTACTCAAGATGGGTCTGAATCTCTATGGGATATCGCAATTGCACAACTAAGGTGTTCTGTTGGAAAAACGCGAATAACATGGAAATGGAAATCAAGATTTTCTTCGCTGTTTTTCGTTTCTCATACACTGTATGTTTGGTTTGGCTGTCCATAAATTACACAACCAGTCCACGCATTTGAGCGAATAATGGGTTTATGGTAAATGATTTATGTGAATATACAGCCACCATGTTCAGCTTTCTAGAGAAGGAGCATTTGCATAAATCACAAACATATTACGTTACCAAAGAGTTCCCAAAACCTGGAAAACCTTTAATTGTTAGAAAAATTGGAAAAGTCAGGGAAATTTGACAAATCAATACACAAGCCATTTCACTGAATACCCATAGTGCTTTTATTTCTTCTCTTCGCTCTGTATTAATTTTGTGTTGAAGCTACCTGTATCTATTTCAAAATATTCTGCTGAGACTTGTATAAAACGGCATGTGCAATCTACATTAATATTTAGGGGTTTTAAACTTTGTTTAATGAGGACGTTGGGAAGAGTCCTTTTTCGCAATACAAAATGAGTTATCATTAGTGTTTTTCAAAACGATCTATTCCTGCATTGGTGTGGGGATGAAATGGTGCAGCTATATTCATGTAAGGCAGAGTAGTACCGTCAAAATAATATGGTTTGATATCGTACACTCTTGATGATGTGCTCGTCGCCGTTCAGCTTTATCCACATTTACTTGCAAGATTGCGAGTCCACTATTTTTCTATAAGTTGAATTTGCTTCGTCTATCTGCAGTATAGATATTGGAAAGATTGTGGTAACAGATTTCTATACGGCCATGCCAACAGTTATTTGCAAATCAAATTTTCGCATCTTAAGCACACATTAAAGTTGGCACGAGCTCTATATTGGCCTGGGGCCCTAGATTACTTTAGCAACATTACATATGATGAATGACTCTTCACATTGCAAATCTCCATCTATATATGAAGCATAAAACTATAAGTGATTAATGGGTCGTATATTGGAAGGAGCGCTAATTCTGCTTGGCTGTATCAGACAACATCGAGGATATTGGATTGCTCCAGGCTGCTGCACTGAGCTCCTGACCACATGATCCCTGCCCTAAACAACTGGAAGAATGGAGCAAAGGCTATGTCTAAATGAAAAATAATGTGTAATGGATGGAATATCTCATCAAAGTCTAAGAGGATTTGCGCATTTTTAAACAAGCGTAATCAGCAATGTGTTGAAACTTAACATAAGTATACGTATATCGTTCTGAACCATTTTCCTAAAAGATCTAATGTTTATGAACACTATCAAATTACATATTTTTGTTAAATGTAGTCGCTGCATTACAAATATCTGTCATCTATATGAAAACTCACCTTTATCTCACCTTAAATTAGGCTGCATTACGCCACTTGCATTTATATATACCTGATAGCATTAGTATGTAACCTGGTTGTGACAAGTTGCAAAGCATCCAGAACCTTAAAAAAGCAGCAAGGACATTTGATTGTGGTAAAACCAGAAACAGTATATATTCTCCCTGCGTTTGCAATTACACCTGAACTGGGGGTTGGGAACTTCGCTGCTTAGGTATCTTATATTATACATGTACACCCCGTTGCCAAAATCAAGTTTATTCAAGTTAGTATATGTAAACATCTTTAAATGCATGACTTACATAGATAAAACTATCTTGAAGCTTGCATGTAAAAATGTATATGTTCATGTAGTTATATATTAACTTGTCGTTAATATTACTGTTTAAGAGGAATACTGTGCAGTACGGTTGATGCACAGTAGCTGATCCAGAGGCGCCTTAGCCTGGGACATGTGCGCTTCATGTCATATTTCGTCAAATATACAAATTATAAAATTGTTTTAAAAAATCTTTACCCATTTTAACAAGGCAACAATTTTTACTTGTCGTTAGCTATTCTAAACAGCAGTATTGATAAATAAAAAGATATTCGAATGATGTATTTGTCAGGTAGCAATATGATTATTGCATTGTATACTACTCGGAAATAACTCCTTATTTCACACTTGCACTTCAGTATGTAAAAGCTGTCCCATTAAAGATAGCTGCAAAAGGTATTTAATTTGAATATCATTGTCACTTTGTTAATGCCTTTGTCGCCAATGTTTGTAACTTTACAGTATTTCCGGGTTTTTATGCAGGTCTTATCAACGAGCATAATCGATGCTATGAAAGCCGTTTACTGTGCATAGGTGCATTTTGTATGTTCCTGGCATACATGCCTTTTCTCGGTACTTTAAATGAATTTAATATGGTCCTTGTATAAATTTTCATCTCGTACGAGGGTGTAGAGAAAGGAACTCAGTATCACAAAAATGTATCTGAAAACGAGCGGCAATTATTAGGATATCTTGTTTTTTCTCTTTCAAATGCATAGAGGGTGAATTAGTATAAGTTTCATCTAACAGTGCCTCCAACAGCTGCCTGTTTCATCTTCTTTGTTGCAAATTCGTTTTTTACGTGCATCTGATATTATTACTCACATCATTTGCATGTCTATGGATAACGTCTATGCGCTCGTCAAAATTGCTGTCCTATATCCAACACGTGCCAGGGAGTATAGTTGCTGTATATTGTATATATACATTATACAGTGTAATAAATTCATGGAATTTCAGTTTTTAGTACTGATCCTCGCATACGCAGACACAATGTTTTAAAGCACTGAATTGCCAACGACAGCCATAACCACGCGAAATATAATTTTGAAAACGAGTATTGTTAAGAATGCCTATCATGTTGGGAGATTTCATAACGGGAGGTCTGGAAATATCAGGGTAAAATTACATCATCATTATATTAGGCCTATATCATATCAGGGTAACATTTGATAAAAATGGGTGGTTTTCAAGGAAAGGGTTGACTTAACAGTAATTCTTAGAAACCTAAGAAATGGCCAACAAGCATGAATTTGAGAAGAGTTAGATTACTGGTGCATACAATTTTTTTATTGAAAATATCTGGATAGTTATGAATCTTTAAGGTGGCACGAGTAATAAGAGCTGGGTATCAGGGAAATAGGAAAGTGAATCATTAACATATATGAATACAGTACTTCTCATATTTGATATCAATTTATTCTTGACATTATCTTCATTTGTTAAGACCCGAGACAGTGTTTCCAAACTGTTCTCCTTCATTATCCAAAACCGTTCATGAGGATGTCCTTTTTGCTCAATTTGGGATTGGTAGGAAAAAATTCAATGTTTGATGCAATATCTTTGTTTTAAGTTGAGCAGCTAACAAAAATGTGGTGGTTGCATGTAGTCACCATGAACATGTCAACACCCAGGTCCCAGCTCAGGGGTATCATGCCACTGCTCCATCTTATTTAGGGGGCGTTCAAATATTGTTATCATTTGAGGAGGGGGTATTCCAATGATGAGTTATCATTGGGGATGACTTTTGCTTCAAGAATTCCCAAAAAGTGATGCCATAAATCACATAATATTTTTAACTTTCCTTTACCAGTGTATTAAATACCTAATGAAGTAGAATGTCAGTGCACGACGACTGATTTACCATTGAAAAGTAATCGCTAGCAGCAGAATTTCGTTTGCAGCGTTCAGCAACTATGGCAGTAACGTTATGCCATCAGCTTCTTTTCCAAGTTTACTGCGGTATGTGGCGGGATAATCGCGGTGCAAGCATCCTTGGGCGCTATCGATGGCAGGCATGACAAAGTTGTACCCTCTTCAGCTCTGCCTCTGTCTGAAGGTATGCACGTATGGGCTGTCGAAATAAAAAAGAGATTCACGTTTAGGTGCTGAATAATAAATGCCATAATAGGTTTTACATGCAAACGATGGCACTTGACTCCTGGTTTCCACCCCATTGTCGCGCTTTTTCACGTCAAATGACTTTTTTCTCCACTTCCCCATGAACTCGTGAACAATTCGGAGCAATACAAATCAGTCTCCTTTTGTTATTGATTCACGGATTTGCCAGGGGGAATGGGCTGGGGAGGCGAAATTCGTCATCGGCTCGACGTCGTTGGGGCCTCAAAAGCCAGAGAAAACTGTTGGTGCGAAGGTGGAAATTGAAACTGACTGAATAAAATACTTTCGTGCCGAACACTAAGTCCTGGGCGGACGTGATCCCCATGCAAATGGCTCAATGCAATATAGCGACTTAAGCTGGCTGGAAATTGGGTGAAAATGGCTTTCGCAACTAGCGCCACTGTTTTTTTTTTTATTTTATTTGAGCAAAAGCATTGTCTCTGTCCGACACTGTTGCCTTGGCACCCGCTCCACGTTAAGCCCCGAGCAGACACTGTCGGTTGTGGTATGAAAATGGTGGCCGCTATACTTGTATTGGCTCTGCATATCGACATATCGAGGGGTGGCATCCGAGGATTGCTTCCGAATTGGACAACACCCACCTTATGTTACTAGGATTTCGAGTGTTTAGGGGATTTCCATGCCACTTGCATGCAGATGGACATCTTCCATGTCTTCGACTGACATCTGAAAATCCTCGGCCCTCAGTATGCTAAATTGCTCCTTCTTTTCAAGCTGCTTGTTTTTCCTTTTCCCATGGACATCAATCAAAGTGTCTTCACATATGGAAACCATACATGATGATGATTTCACAACTTAGCTCCATTTACAAACAAGGCTTCATCAGTTTCTCCTGACATTGCGTGTTGATCATTGAGTCGTTTCAGTCATGGATTTACCTATGCAATACACATGTAGGAGGTCGAACTGAAATTGTAGATTATAGTATGTAAGCTATCAGGTTAAATAATGGAGCAGATTTCTTATGCAAATCCAAAATGCTTATTGTGCTATATTGTGCTTGAACAAGGCTATCGCATTAGACCATTTTAATCAAAATACATGTACGTTTAGTAAAATACACAACTATTGGGGTATTTTGGGTTACATGTTGCTTAGAATATCTAATATACATGTACATGCATTGGTTTCAGCCCATATTTCCGAACAAACATTTGTTTATAAGCAGTAACATTTAAGAAATGCCATGTGCATACTGCACTCTAAACGGAAAAAGTACAAATGATGAACCTTACGGGTACAAATATTTTGAAACTATATACACACCCTATATATGGGTACATATGTTCATCGCATGTGTACCCTTGAAATGTGTTCCTAGGGGTACATTGTACTTTGAGGTACACATATTTAAATCATTTCATCCCTTTGGGTACATATATATATATACATGGGGTGCAAATGTACACTGTACATTTGTACCCCACAAAAACTGTATTTGTACTTTTACGGTTTACAGTGTGTATCCATGAATAATGGATTTTAGGGGTGTTCGTCTGATATTTTTCCGTACAAACATTTGTTTATAAGTAGTAACAATTAAGAAATATGTGCAAATCTAGTCCATAAAAAATGGGTTTTAGCTAGGGGTGTTCGTCTAATATTTTACCAGGAACATTAATCAAAGGAAACATTGGCAAGAAAGGTTTTTTATTTAACTTAAAGTCAGTTAAACTTTATACTTTAATGGACTATTTGTACACTGTAAAGAAGATGTTTAAAAAAATATGAATACAGTAATAATAAGTACTTTAACGTCGTGGACGGAATTTTGTGCAATCTAGAAATATTTCTTTAAGTACAGTTAATTAAAAATGTGGCTCTTCTGGCTATAGCCCCATAAGGCCCCCCACACCCCCAAAATCCGCCTCTGAATAAGACGCACACCTAGTCACTTTCGATACACATCATTCCTCTGGACAACCCTAATGCGTTGAATTAATGGGATTGGGGGGGGGGGGTGAAGGGGCGAGTCATGACTTTACGTCCTGGATCACGACCTCTTCCTGTACACGTCATCATCTCAGTCTCCAAATGGTGCTTAGCGCGGGATGCTGCGGCTTAGCGCTTCCGATATCCAGCGCAAAAAAAACACAGCAGCAGCTTTAAGTGGATGAAGTCGGTGGTGCGCATGCCCTTGGCTTTCCTCCCTGGCTTGCGCATTTACCGCTTTGGCTCCAAAGCTGGCATATCATTGGGCTCTAGACCGTACCCCGAGTGCTAGGCATGCTGGGCCGTCTTCGCCGAGCAGTTGTGCACCGACTGCGCTAGCTTGCAGTTGTTGCCAACGGCTGTGGGCAACTCTTCACTCTTGCATTCACTGCAGTAGACACCTAGTGAACAGGAGCTCGTGCTCCACTTTGCTACCCTGACACGTTCTTCGCTGGCAGCATCTGGCGAAGATTTTATAACTTATTCAGGTCTGACATCCTGTAGAGACATCACTTCGGGACCCGTATGCTCACCACGTTCCAGCATCTTTGAGGACTGGCTTGTGCTTCTTCGACGGTTTACAGTGCTGCTACTTGTGCCAGAATGTCACTCAAGACCACCCTTTGTCCTCGATGTTGCGTTTAATGAGTGTTTTCACGCCTATCTATTTACGTGACTGCTGAGTACCAGTTCGGCAAATACTTTTGCGGGTGTGTGCGCGACATTCCACAAGCACAATCTTGATTGCTTGCTCAAGTACGACGCCATGAGGCCTGTGTTGCGGGAAGATAACTATTCATAATACGACTGTTGAATACCAGCAGATCTTTGACTTACATGTTTACGACTGGAGGACTCGCCTATTCAAGATTCTCCAAATACATCAGACTGGCTGTTTCACCTGGAAAATTCACCTATTGATAAAACTTAGCAGTATCAATTGCCCAAATACTTCTGGTTGCTACAATACATCAGTATCGTTGATTACTTGAAGACTCGCTTCTTCATAAGACTCTTAGTAGCATCAGTTGGACATACACTTTAGGCTGATGTAGTGCATCAAGACTGTTAAATACCAGCACATCTCCAAATTAATGTATATGACCGGATGTTGTGCTTACCTGACTGTTGTAACGACTGTAACTGAACTGAACCATAACGTCCAATGTCCACTTTGAATCTTCTCGGAGTCTCGTTCATCTTCTACTCGGATATTTGATGTGGTCGACTACTTCAGTTTGTGCATACGTAACAACCTCCATTGATCTCTAATCGGTCGGTGTTCGATCAATTAAATGACCTTCGGTCATCGGGATGCCATTGGCTTTAACCAGATCGATAGCAACGACCTGCGAAAATAGGCGTTTTATGACGGTCTATCTCATTTGTTGAAGAAAATCGCGGTAATTGATGGGATTATTCTGCTGCTGCCCAGCGATAAGTCGGGGGTGACGCTAAGCCCTGTCTTCGGACATAATGCCCCTTTGCCAGTGTCTCTGTCCAGTATTCGGCCCTTCCGGGGTGGATGACCACTCCGACTAAGTCGAGCTTGCACGAATTTTAATGGACGTGCGCGGTTAATTGGCGGCAAAATGACCACTGCGACTCTGAGTGACCGAGTCATGCTGCGCCAATGGCGCAACCGTTTAGCTAACGGCTCGTTAACACTGTGGGCCTCGCTCTTCATCGTGACCCATTTGGCGCCCACCATGGTGCGAGGATGGGATTCGTCCGTTACAGGTGGGAAATCAATTTTCTTCAGTCTTTAATGGTTTATTCATGCCGTGAAAGCATGTTGCTTCAGTCCCAATTCCAATGTGGTTTTCCTATATCATTTAAATAGGACTGGAAGCTGTCGTTCTCCATTATCTTGAAAATTGGGCAAAATTCTCTTTGGCTTCAGCTATTCAATTGCAGTGATAAAATGACTAGAATACCGTCAATGTTGATTCCCTTAGCTGAATTATTTTTGCTTGAAGGTTGCATCGTTCCTGCTTAGTTTAAATTTTTTCTTTTGCACATGGTTTTTTCGAATGAACCGAAAAAGCAGCTTCACGTTTTGGACTAGTGATGCCCCACGATGGAGAAAACATGTTGTATTCTAAAATGTACAGTAGAAATTTTCTATTGGTTGACCATCCTGCGTGTTATCTTTTCGATCATAAATTTGACTATATAAAAATTTCACAGGAATTTTCTTACTTTTATACATGTCAATGCATCTCCATCAATTGGCAATATTTGACATGGTGTCTGGCCGCCTGGAATACCTGGAAAGGACAGGAAAATTTATATGACATTTCAAATTAAGTCACTGAAATTCTTGCCATGCATATGTTTGGGAATAGTTTGATTATTAAGAATTTTCTTTTGTGCTGATGGCTATAGCCAGTTGAAAATGAATGCTTTAAGAGATTAGTTTGATAAATTTTCATACGTTCTATTTTATCTTTAATGTTTCATTTTTCTTCCATATCAATAATTTCATGATTTGTAAAATACCTGTGCCATTATATGAAACTTCATTTCTACTTGTTTTATATTTACTCAGTCATAATCAATGAAATTACTGCCTTTATAATTTGGCGTGAGAAGAAATAAGGCATAGTTGCCTTATTCGTATGCTGCCACTTCGTATATTTACAATATTACATATATTAATATTTAATTAGATGTTACCATTCAACAAAATTGTACATTAAATAGCATGTATGCTAATATTAAAACTTACTTCCGCTTCTACCTTATACCGAACAGCAATATAATAGGCCTTGAAAGACGTTTTGAAAGCCAAGCAATTCTGAAAATCATGAATCAAATTTTTACTCACTTTTGTGATGCTTCTTTGCTTTTAGGGATGTAGTTTATGATATCCACTTATATTTTTATTTTTGTGTTAAAAAATATTACCATTTCTGATGTCCTGAAAAGGCACAATGGATGGGGGACCAAACTATCAGATCCCCTTCATCATGTCTGCAATTTTGAGCTGTAAACAAAACGTACATCTTTAATATGATTCCTCTCTTTAACTGAATTTAAATTCTTCGCTTTATCGCAAGCATGACGGGAGGGTTCTTCATGTCTTTGTAGTTTTTAAATAGGAAAAGCTGAAGATTTCACGGGTATTGTGCTTATAAAATTTCGCACCTTCAAGAATCGTTGTCTGTTTCGGTGTTCGTAAGGCTTAATCCTCGCTTTGTGCCATGCCCAAGAGCAGTGATGGTTTAAGACCGATTATCTGATTAAAATTAAATACTCCTTGTAACGCACTGCAGATTAAACTCTTTAATTTGCAAACAATGGAGCGCCGTTAGTGTTGCATACCTTGCACGATGTACTGCGAGGACACGAAACAACCGTATGTGGCAAGAAATTAATTTGTATGTGCTTTTATCTACCATCTGTGGCTTTTTTATTTCCTTGAATAAGCGTGCGCGTCCACAAAGATTGCACATTTGATAGGGCTTTTTCCCATTGTGCGAACAGACTCCGAGCAAGTTTATATAAGAGCAATTTGGGACTGTCAAAATTAATCGTCAAGATTGAGCATCACTTGTTTAGCTCGCTATGAGCCCTTGGAGCAAATACGTTGGAACACATGGCTATAAATTATTGCCAACGCGACTAATTAAACCACGATCTCATTACATTTGCCAGACCTGCAAGGCAGTTGAGGGTCGTGGAAAAAAATCGGGGTTACAATGAAATTTTCGATAGAAATTTTTGAAATAACCAGATTACATCTTTATCGATATGTGCCGTGGAAAAAAATAAGGGTTGCAATGAAATTGGGGATAAAAAGTTTTGAAATCTTCATAAATTTTAAGTTTAGATTTGATACGACTTCATAATCGTGCGTACTAAAATGTACATATATGTATTCTCTATATGTGTACCTGATTTTAAGTAATTTTGGAGATTTTAAACAAACTATACCATGCAGGAAGATACAGATGTTAATTTTGCCTTAGCTACGCTGTATTCTGCTCTGCTGTTGAAGGTTTATTTTCATTGGATTTTTTCTTCTGGCTTTCCCCTCCGCCAATTCAATTATTGATTCCGAAAGACAGTTTATAGCTGTTAATCCAGCGTTGTAATGAGTATTTCGTGGCGGTGTATTCCATCTCCCTGTAGTATATGGGCCCCATTGTTTAGTGCTGACACACGATACTACATTTCATTCGCGGATTTGGCTTATTGGCCTGGATCTGGGCTTGACTGCAAACAAAAAAGACAAAACTTCATCCTCCTAGGGCTCTCGCCTTGTTTTACATACCATTCGTTTCCGCGTTCAGTTCGCCACTGATTTAGGAATTCATTAGAGAAAGTGTTCTCGGGTATTAATCACGGCATGTGAAGACTACTCGATTTTTTCCCCTTTATTTTGGGGGATTTCATGCAAGCCTGGGGAAGATTGCATAGATGTTACACTACCTACAGTGTAATCAACAATGCATTTGGAATGGAAACATAATACCAGGGCCCTATTCCATGACAGTAGAGTACAACGTTTACAAGAACAACATGTTGGTGTGCTCATCAAAGGTTTTATTATTTGCATTTTGCTTGTAGCATGTGGTGAAGACTTCCCAATTATACTGTAACCAAATGTATACAGGCTGTAGCATAAATTGCGAGCTACACCTACCAGTTGCAAGTTTGAGCTTCTGTTGTACCCAGGATCTACATCAATGTTCACACCAGAGCCTTGTACTTATACGAAGACGTCACTTGTTGGAATTAAATAATAATGTCAACATTAAATGGTTTGCGAATTACCATACATGGACAGTTTGCTTTGTAGAATAGGTCCCATTTGGTGGCAACATTTCAATATAGCGAGTTCAATTTATGCTCTACAAAATATTAAAAGAATTGAATATATTTTACCGTGCATATCAAGACTTTGTATTAACACCCTTTTCACTGGGAGTTAAAATTTATGGTAATTATCTCTTCCCATCGCTCTCGTTCTTATAACGTATTTAATTTGCTCCATTTAGCATAACTAAGCAGGATGAAAAAGAACATATGAGCATACAATTTGCTAATTACATGCATTACTAAAGTTGTTGATAATGAAAATATCAAAACCCGTCTAACTAGGTATGATTTTATACCAGAAGTCTGAACGTTATATCAAGTTTTGTCTGATGCACTCGATTCTTATCTATGAGTGATGAATTTATCATATGGATGTTTGTAAACATGTTATAGCTTGTTGAGCCTGATTGCAACATTTTCTTAGGACGGTGGATGCAGTTTTCGGTAAGAAAAAATTAATGCAGTTTTCTATGCTTTTAAAAACTGCTCAAGGAGCCCAGATGCGATAGTCAAAGTTTGGGACAAAGTTTGAAATTATGTTGTTAAGACTTGAGTCGGTTAACTAGATGGTGCATTTATATTGCCGAAATGCTTGGTCTGTCAAACTAAGAATGGAAACAATTAGGTCAAAAACGTCAATGTTTAGGAGAAAAAGTTGAAAATGAGGTCACTCTGGTATTCACTTTGCATCTCATTTTACATTTTTGGAGTAAGCCACAAGTATCCATGTGCCTGATAATCAAACCCATTCAGCATAACGTGCCATTCGTGTGGTCAGAAGATAATGTGCAGTGTACATCTATAATGACCTCTTAAGTCACAATTGTTGTGTTGCGTTCATTTGCTCAGCCTCTTTGCATTCATCTCTCTTGCTAACAACTTCGGGGCGCTGCAAGGTCGGTTAATGCGATGACAATTCACTTTTCTGCAAACATACATCTGGAGCTTGGTAGCTGAATGGATTATGCAAAGCTAATTAATGAATGAATAATGCATAAACCAACCATTGTACACGTGTACGTGTGTACAATGCGCTGTAAATCATGCAGGCCACTGGGCAAAACAAATTGTTCCAGGTTTCTAACAGTGAGATTAACGAGAATGGACTATGGCTGAAAATGCGCTATTAGGGTTGCAGTAAGTTGGTGAGAGATTGACTTTATTTATAATTTAGATAATTGAGAAATGGGGAAATGTGTTTAGAGAATAGGGGGTTTAATAAGGAATAAGGTGTAGTGTTCAGAGAATAGCTCCAATTTATGGCTACCAACAAAGCACTGACATGGTTGTTGACATTCAAATATATTCATTTATAAAGGAAGATGCATGTATCATGCAAACCGTAGACGTGGCGTAGGTATACCTTAATTATATGTACATTCACTGCGTTAACATGCATCTGGAAACCTTAATCAAGAAAGTAATGTATGCTAACATGTTTTACATACTGTACGTTTGGTTTTGATGATTATGGTTGATGGCGATGCAGGCCCCTTTAAACAACCTTCAAATTGTATGTAAATAGTTTAAACAGGCTTAGCTTGAGATGAGCACGTGATTTCAAGTTATCTGTGTTACATCTAAGAGCATGTTCACCATACGAGAAAAGTATATTGAACCTGACTTCAGAAAACTCACATGGACCACACCCTCAAGGTGTACGTTTTTCATTGAACGTGGTAGAACCAATATTATTGAGATGCATCTTACAATAGTGTTAGACTTGGTTCGTAGATCATGTTGCATGATTGGACATTGTTTATCTTTGTTCAGCACTTAGATTCCTTTAAATTTCAAGTTCTCAGTTATAAAGTTTCAAAAAACCTTTGTAAACACCCTGTTACGCCTTGTTTGTTTAGAAACAGAATAAATTTAAGGTCGGTGTAATTTATAATCTAACCTGGAATTCTACGTACATGCGCATGTAGGAGATAAATTTACTTTCGTGAGTCCCCCTTGCTGTGGCTCGGTTTATCACATGGTAGAAATCCATCTGGAACATCCTTGTGATGGATTCTCCATCAACAAGGGCAGATGATTTTGCCATGGCGTTATGAATTTCCCTTAGAATTTCTCGCTTGGAAACACTCGCTGATACTTGAAATTGCTTCTCAAGCCCATTTTATTCCTTCTTTAAACAGTTGTTTTTGTTGAATCTCTTTCCCAAACGAATGTTTGTTTTGATGGTTCAATGTGCCAAATGAACCCTCCGTGTTCCTGTACTTGAGTTTCGCTATAGGCGTCGTGCATTCGAACGTGGGCTATCTCTAAAGCCGTATGGCACAGACCCGTGCATTTCGAAATCAATTGAGGACTGTGCACGGTCTTCTGCACACTGATGCTTCAGATGAAGCACAAATATTCCTCCATCCTTCGCCATTGATTGCATCCAGTGTAACCTTCGTGGGGATCTATAGGGCCATGTTTTATACGCGGCAATAAAATCGAGCCAGAGTCCCTTGTTTACTTTGATCAAACCCATCCACCCTTCCTCTATTCAAGTTTTCCCCTTTGGGACAGAAGAGTTAATTAGAGACAACTGAATTGCTCAAAATCGAGATATATTCCGCTCCGCAGAAAACTAATCCGAATTGGCACTAGTGAACCTTACCAGTTGGAGAAATTTAGTATCCAGTGTTCTATCTTGTGACATTCATGGGCATCATTTATTCCGAACTACACGAGTCTGCATGCACCGAGACATTTATGTCTTTTACGTTTGCCAGATGTCTGCAAATTTCGCATGTGCTGAAAGTTACTGAACATTACTTCCAAAATTAATCTAAACCTTGTGGAAAAGTTTAGAACGTACGTAAAGAAGCATTGTACATAACCATATGATTTACATATGCAACCGTTAAGTCATGCATAGCCATGCATGTCTAAAACAATATATGACCGGATATTGAAATCGCCATTCACGCAAACATTAATTTCGATAAAGCTACACGTGGCTGCGTTCATGGCCATATAAAGCACATGTCCACAGTATGACAATATCTGTTTACTAAAACTAATGTGCAATCTTTCTAGGAATGGACATACATGGATAATATAGACTTAAAATCGTTTAGAGACATGACTTAGCATTCATAAACATGAATATGCATGCAATTATATAAATAGTAATGGCCATATATGGTTTTGTATATACACTGTAGTTGCATACAAACCATTGGTCCACTTACGGTCAATTTCTGGTAAATTTATTTTACCCTGCATGGAAGAGATCATGTATACTGTACATCATAATGTATTTCCATGCACATCTATTGTGATATGGCCTATGTTTACTTTTTCGGCCCTATCCATGCACAATTTACGGTACCATACTTTATTTGACATGTTTTCTCCTACACTACAATTAGACTAAAAATGGATGTGCTCGCTTTCTAATTACATTTGTAATGGACACCAGTCAGTGGGCTGCTTTAAACGACCAAAACATATACTTCCAAACTGCTTTCGGTTGAGTTTCATTGCAGCATCCGGGTTGCTCCCTACTGACTGTGGCTTAAACTCAGTTGGCAATTTGGACGTAAGGACACCATTAATAGACCACATGTTCATTTCAGCCGAACAACGGTCCGTTGCACTGTTAGGATTCCACCAATTTCATCAGCAGTTACTCGGTGCACTTGTATGGTGCATGAATGAAATGCAGTTAAATAGACCTACGTGGCGTATAACGTAACCCTTCCTCATTGCCCTCAGAGGCAACGCTTGCTATTTTCGCAATAAGCCGGTCACATATTAAGAATAAATGAATGAATGTCCCTTTGCCAACAAAATCTTTGAGGATCTGATGCCATAACGTTGCCTTTTCCCGTATTCAGGTGGCCTATATACGCTATTTTAATTGCTCCCACAGCCTTAGTTTATTAGCCAGCTTTTTAATGCGAGCAATTTTAATTAAGTTTCAGACCAGTTTTACGGAGACAAGCACAGCATGCTCTTGTTTCATAACTCAGTGGTAGTGTATATTCGCGCGTGTAATTAGTAATACTGTAAGCTCTGCATATTGCAGCTTTGCCATTGTATTTATATGACCTGTTTAATGTCGGTGTCGATCTGGAATGTTTCCCAGAAACGCTAAATATTATTTTATATTGAAATAATATGATGTACATAAAAATGTACTTCGATCATTTTCCGTACTTAAGCTTAAATAAGCCAAATTCTTTGAAATAAATGTGGATGCTAAAATGCTGAAAAATCAGCGTCTGCTCGAAACGGCCGTCCGAAATGTAATTGTTAGTGTCGTTTTTAACGTAGATCAGGTTTAATGCGATCTTTTTCTATATATATATATACTACGTTCATATACGTAACTTCATTTTAAGCCCAAAATATGGGTAGGTGCCCTTTAATTCCATTTCCAGTTGTCGGCCTGATCCGTATTGTGCACTGATGTGAACATGCGAAACACAAGAAATCAGTTATCCAATAATTTATTCATTTGATTTTGAACTCTGTCATTTTCTAACTGAAATTGGACAGATGATCATGGCAACAATTTGAGGCAGAATCGCACATTACAAGAAATGTACGATTGGTGCAGTTTATGATCATCTTTACTGGGATCTGTTTCTTTGAAAACATCAGCTTCCAAGAATTGCGCTGTTCAGGTCAATGCAAGATTGAATTTCCAGTCTTTCCACCAAAAATCCGGGGGCTGGCACAATCAAGACCGACCCCTGAAATTCGATGAAATCATAGAGGAGAATTTGTTTTCGTGTTGTTTTTCTGGAATTGGGACACTTTAGTTCTTTTTGATAGCTTTTTGGCGGGTCTAATTTGAGTTGTGCACAGAGTTTGGCTTGCGGAAGCGCCACTGGATGCTATTTCTCTCTTTTCATCAAGTTCGCTAGGAATCAGGATTTGTCCAAAACGTAAGTGACGTCTTTTTTTCCCAGCGATTACTCTTTGGAGAAGAAAAACCATTATGTGGGCATTGCACTGCCCTTTGATGGCTGTGGCAATATTCGGCCTTCAGATAGTCGCTGGGCAATTTTGGTGGTATGACTTATCATAATTGAGCGCGCAGACCTACTGCAGTTATGATAAATGACAAAATGACACCATTAGCTACTATGAAATCATTTCTCCTAAGACTGCATGCTGAAATGAAAGGATGAGTCAAACGTTTCTGTAAATGCTGGACTTGTGTGTACAGTATGTATCAGTGTTATAAATTTTGAGATTTTTCGCTTTATCTGTTAATCTGTTAATTATCCAATATTTAACACATGGCGACCTTGCATATTTGAGAATTCCTAACCTTGAAAATTAGGAAAATCAGAGAATTTAAATGTTTAGGAAAAAATAAGGAAAATCAAAGAGTTATGGGTTTGTTGAGCTTTCTTGTCTTTGGGTTTGTTGAGCTTTCTTGTCTTTGGGTTTGCCCATGTACACTGTATGTAAATATGGTGGGAGGATATGCGAGTGTGATGAGGTTGCCAACATACGAGCTCGTATTATTCTTAAGTCGTCTGAAGTGCCTGACCGAGATTGGTGGTTGGCCTGAATATTCCATGGCCTTATACAGTTCTTCACCCACTACGTGAAAACGAAAATTTTCTGTCTGATTGATAACATCTAGGCACTGAGATTGCTGTCTCTGGAGACCTAATTTATAGAGCAAGCACGTGGTTATCCTATAACCCTTGGCAGATAAAACTCAAAATCTTTTCTATAATTCATCGAGGGGCTTGGTCTCTCCAGATTAATTCCGAAGAGATGGAAATCCAAGAGCCATTTTTCACATTTTCCCTTACTGATGGACCAATGAAAATGCTTCATGTATACAGATATTGAAAACAAAGCGCAGGCTTTAACCCGATAAGAAACCAGAAATCAGTTACATCTGTGCCTCTGAATTTCCATTCTAAGTTATTTGTGATTACATTCAATGTTGCCTGCCTTTGGCTGCCACTGGTTACCTTTTGTGTTTTTATCGCCCAACTGACCAAGTATTGATTTCTGAAATTCAACTTACCCTCTTTGGTATTTTACATATTATTATGTCTTCCAACTTTGATGCAGTGTACCATCGTATAACATGTCTGTTTCCCCACCTGATAAAAGAGGGCATCAAGGCGCTGTGCACCATTATTTATAGTTTGGGAAATTGGGTAATATGTGACGCTTACATGGCCTTAATACTCATTTCCTTCCCCTCCACCATGTGATCGTTTTCATCTATTCGTTCTGCTTTAATGGGATGCTGATGTAGATTATTTGGAGCTGTGACCATGAAATGAGGCAAGATTGAGTCATACTATACAATGTAACAGTGGGTTCACAATAGCATTATGTAAAAGTCATAACCAGTGTCCAAACATGGTCTGGGTGTCGATTTTATGATGAGATCAAACGTAAAGGTTTCCATATTTTTAAAGGCGTTGACATTTTTTAAAGTTAAGGAAAGTTCATGGACTTTACATGTACCGTACGGTACTAAAGCTCCCTGAGCTATATCCCTAAAGCTATAGTACCAGGCACCCTTTAATATTGAATTTTGGTATATGAATTTTCAGTAGCACTGGACACTTATGTATTTTAAATTGTCAAAATATGAATCAGAAGGATCTAAGTGTCACACAATGTTACATTTATTTAAGTCATGAAGCATTTCTTCTTCCATATTGTTGAGTCGAGCATAACAATATTCAAAAGTACACCTCAATGCAAAACATACTAAATGAACGCCACTATCGCACTCACAAACATGCATCTGACACATACATGTTCATGTACTTCTAAATCCTATTAAATTGCACGACTTTATTCATTTCTAGTGGTAAATGTTTGTGAATTTAGTTGTCAGTATCATATAATTTATTCAACCATAATATTATTGTTGAAGTTTTCTTGAAAGCGCTATTCTTCAATTCAACACGTCAACAAAACGATTCTTTTAAATTCAAATGCGCTTTGGAATTATTTGCTGTCAACAGGATGCACAGCATATTTCAACTTTATGGTGCGCCCCCGATGGTTTAACGAATGTTTGCGCAACTGGCACCTGATTGACAAAACCCTGCAATTGGCTTATGCGCAGTTTAGGTTTTCGCATTTTTTTGAACTTATTGGTTTTCCACCACCATCGATCGTCTGACTGCTCTGCGGACGTTGCTGTCAAATATTTTCTTTTCCAGTAAAATATTCGTGATTCTGTTCAAGATAGGCAATGATGTATTGTACGATGAAAGTTAGCCTTGTCATAGAGTTGGTCTTCGAACGTCAACTCGAAGCAAACATTCGCTTGGAAGGTTTCTGGTCCTTTCTATAATGTTGATTTTTCTTTCAAACACAAATTCCCTGCAGAACTGTATAATTCAGTGAATATCTACAGTATATATGTATAGCATCCCTATTTTAATGATACTTAAGAATAGCACAGTGACTTAATTGGTTTATTGGTTTGAGAGCTCTGATTAACATACAGTGTATTGGCTTCAGTAATAGGGAACTTGCAATAATAATTATTTTGGGCTTAAAACCTAGTTGAGTGCTATGGATTGAGTGCAACGTCTTGGTAGTAAGTTAGTGTATAGTGATGCATGCGCGTTTAATATATTAATCGAAATTTCATGACGGAAAACGATAGCAATGCATTTCTATGGTCATACTTGTTAAGTAAACCAATTTATCTCGTTTTTAAAATGCATGCAAGTTTCCAATTGAGGCTTATTTCAACAACGAGCTTAACTTTATACTCCTACTATATGTGATGCTTTAATTACATGTATGGTTGTGCTTCATCGGATTAAGTGTTTCCCTTTTTAATTATCATTTTGAATTTCGAGTCTTCACGCGCGCTCATATTCTAATGCGATGGTAGCCAACGATGGCTTTGAATTTTCACAAATTAGTCTATCAGAACATTGTTTGACAAGGAACTCTCCAGAACTAGTCCGGAAAATCATGATGTTAATCCTAATACATGTGCAGTACTGTCAGAGGAACACCAAATAAAATAACACTTCAGGGTAATATTACACGGTCGTTTTGAGAATTACATGGTAAGTTATTGAGCTTAACATGACATGATATTGATTGAATTTTCAGTCTAAATTGCTTTTGCCAGTTCCCTGCAAACCGTTGCCTATCTAACCAACAAAATTCAGCTGAAATACCATGCAGGTCGATTCAGTTTTCCAGAGAGCTCAACTACCGATGCTCTCTTTCATCACCGTAAAATTGGTGCCGAAAGGTCAAAGTTAAAGTCTTCTTATTTTTTGTAATATGTGTACGCGGATCAAACTGGTAATAACGTCACAATATGTCATTGGCTTACACAAATTGAACAGATGCTTAGCTGCATTAAACAAATGTAATGCTCTGACGTTCATATATTTCAGTTCTTGCATTTAGTTTTTGTGATCTGTTGAGTAGATATTTTCTATGCGATGAGTGTAGTGCACTCAAATGCATACCTTATTGTCCTTAAAAAATAGTTTTAATGGATTTTATGGCTTGATACATGGCAATGGATCGTTAGCACTTCGTGCGTACATCATCATACTAAATAATCGAGCGTTTGTACAAATATGACTCGAAATCGACTTTCAACATTTGTCCGCCAGGTGGCGCCA